>PVKA01001090.1:12298-71088 GCA_004027165.1 Ctenomys sociabilis | reverse complement strand
TACAAAACAATAAAAAATAAAAAACCTAACAGCACATTTTTCCCCAACAACATGTGCACCTCCCTCTGCTATCCAGTCGATGGTAGGGAAACTGCCCATCAGTCTTTCTTTTTCCAGTTGAGCCTACTGCTCACCCTCATTCTCCCTGCCCCTCAGACACTTTGGCAGACAGTCTACTGCTACAGTCACAACAAAGAGAATCCCCCTTTTTTTCTTTTTGGCTAACTCAGCCTGCCTTATGGGAGAGTCTGGTAAGGCAGGTGGAGGTGGGGCTCAAACCACGCCTGACTGCATTTGCATGAGCACATGCTTAAGTAACTAAGCTAACTGGATTAATGATATATGCTGATATCTGTGAAGTAAGCAACTATATTGAAGATAACAATGTGTAATACTAGGGCCATGCTTGCTTGGAATCCCTATCATTCTGGTCTTATAAAAGCTTACTGCCTCTAATGTCATATCAATTACTGCTGTACTCTCTCTCAAGTAAATACTGTTTTTTTTTAAAAAAAAAAAGGTAATAAATGAAAACAAAAGAGAAGAAAAAAATGTCCTGCTACAATGTTGTATATGCTGAGATTTCTAAATTTCTGTGTAAAATTGTGTAAAGGTATATTTCTGTTTTTTTTTTTTACTATTTTTCACATTCTGTATGGATTTAAAGTTTAGCATATCAATGACTGATGGAAAATACCTGTACCATGTTATGTCTAAGGCATTTGATATTCAGATATACACTGATGTTAAGCTCAACAGCCTATATTTTAGGATAATAATATCACTAAACTTCTCTTCTGGAGGGTTAAAAACTTAAAACTACAGACCAAGAAACTAGAGAAGAAAAGAGTTACAAGGATAGCCAACATTTTGGCCCTAGCCCATCAGGGTCAGTAAGGACTCAGGACATAAGAGAACCTGTATTATAATATCCTGTAACTCAGTGGTCTCCCAAATTTTCTGATCAAGGAGATTGTGGGGCCATGGAGAAAAGTGATCAATGATGTAGAGTGTGCCAGATTCACATGGAAAGAAATTGTTCTCTCAGATTTTCATAGGGAGCAAATTTGTCAAGCAATGGCCATGATTCATCTTCATGGCTAACACTGACAAAAGATCTACAAACTGCTGAACTGTTTCAGGGTAAATCCTGAGAGGATTTGACTGACCTTGCAGATACAAAAGTTGTGTTTCTTGTTATATAGGTCTTGATTTATCTTGGTCTTAATTATCCAGCAGCAAAGGATAATCACAAGGTATAAAAAGTAAAGCCATGTTAATATGCTAAGCTGTGAAGGAGTCACATCAACCGCTTCTGACACTGCCTATCCTACGGATAACCCACTACTCTTATGGACTGCTGAACTACATTGGATTACTTTGCTGAATTCATGCACACACAATGTATGAATGGCAATGGAATACCCATCCCTGACAAAAGTCAACAAAAAAGGCAGACATAAATGAAGGACCTTTTGTACTGAAAAAAATGTATGTATCTGTATATTCAAAATAGTTAGCATAGATGTACAGCTACTTTCTCTTAGTTCAATATAAGAATGTCTTGAACTAATAGTGTTTAGATAAGCTATTATGTCTACATCTTATAGTATTAATAACTACTACAAAGACAACAATATCCAATGTATTAATTGTTATTATTATTACTATTATTATTATTATTATTATTTTAATGGAACTGGGGATCAAACTCAGGCCTTATGCTTGCCAAGGAAGCACTTATTCCACTGAGCTATTTCCCCAGCCCCCAATTATTGTAACTGCCCTACTAATCTGTTTTGAAAATGTCTCATTGCTACTTTTCTCTCAGTAAAATTAATATAAAAAAACCAAAGAGACCCTAAGTCACAGCTTCCCACTCCTCCCTTTACAGTCTCCTTGCCAGCCTGTAAGTCTAGGTCTTGTGAGATGTCAGTACTCCTCTACTGTGCTGTGCCGAATCCTTATACTCCACTCTATTGGCTTGACCCTACTCAAACTTGGTAACTATAAATAAGAGGGTTTTGTGATGTTCAAATTCTTCTCTTAAGAAATCTCTGGTAATTGACCTACAGAAGTTCTGACTAGTTTCTAACAATTACAGACTTAATCATGTTGTCATAATTTAACCTGACCAGAAATATATTTAAGTACACTTAATATATTAATGATAAGAGATTCATGTCAAGCCAACATGAGGTCATCAGTTAAATGATAATTTTCTCATCATCTGTTATGGCTGTTAAGTGACACTACTATGTGTGACTGCTGATATGAAATGTTCTCTGTAAAAGTTCAACTACTGCCTGTTAACATGCTACAAGAATTTCTTTGCTAAAATGTCTATGGTTGATAAGAAATAATAGTTCTCTGGCCATACTTTGTATTTAAAGGTGTTTGATAACCAAGTACAATGTTCTCATGAAAAACAACTGTTATTAATTCCTATTTTATATCCTAATCTGTTCATGAGATTCATGCCAAGCTACAAAGAAAAATCTCAGCCCTTAAACCTCACAAGGAAACTTACTTACCCTGATTTTTCATGTCTTCAAAAATAGAGACCAAAAATAGAGACCAATTTTTGGCTGTGACACTTGGGACTCCCATCAAAGTAGGCCTTTAAAAGGGTAAAGCTATTCACTTTATTGTTTGAAATTTTCTTCACAGAATTGAATTGTGAGAGGCCAAAATCAATAGCATGATCCAAAAAAAAAAAAATCTACCGCACTACAGAAGATCTTCACTCAAGTGGAATGTTCAAAGTATTCACCTGATCACATAGACCATTTGGCATGTAGAGGTGAAGATATACAAACAGGAAAACCATAGGTACAGCAATACACCGCACCATCCTAATGCAAGGTAGAAGACAATGTGTAGGAGATGTGGAGGACCAGCTGAAACACTGAAGTGCAGTTATTTCCATTTTGGCTAAACCTGACCCTACTTCTATGTATTTCTCTCTACAGGGCTGGTTCAGACATTTCCTTCTCACTTCAGGTGGCTTTAAGCAATGAAAATTGGCCCAGCTAAGGCACTGAATCACAGTCTTTGAAGCAAGATGACAGGGCAGGGGTTCCCCAGGCTCATAGCTCCCAAAAACTCTATATGAGCCTGGGAGGGATGGAGAGCCACACTGTCATCAGGATTGAACCTGCAGATAAGAGGCTATGACTTCCCTGGGCATAAACTTTACACCTCAGAGCTGGGGTGTCAACCCAAAACAGTACCCACACTACCTAGGCTGTGGTAAGCACACTGCTCTTTCTGCATGGCCTTTTCTCTGCTGTTGCAGAGGTGACTTCAGGCCTCCTGCCTAGCCCAGCTTCCAGCACTCATGCACTTCCCACCATTCCACTCCCTGCTTCATGAATTAATCAGTCCAGAATTTGGCCCTGAGTTGAGGCTTTTGTTCTGGTCAGCTACCACTGTGGCTGAATTGAGCACCCCCTGGCTCCCTGTAACTACAAATATGACTCAGTATCTTTATTCTCTCCATGGATTGCACTGAATGTGGTAGATTAGAATTAACTCACTAACATTCCAATAACTTCCAAGTATAAGATTCAGCAATTGGACTAGTGGGCATATTTATCCAAAATAATGAAAAAATAAATAATCACTTCATCAGGAACAACTATGGTCCTATATTCATTACAGTAACTTGAAAAGGTACTACTAAAATTTCAGAGAATTATTAAGTGTATACATTTTTAATAAAATATATTTTATCGTTAATCTCTGCAAAACAATCATGCTCACTTCAAACAGACTTACCTCATCATCACTGATACTTTGTGAAGCAGTTCTGGAAGTGCATGTTTCTGAGTTAGTTATGCTGCTTTGGTGCCCTAAATTTATGATTGTAATTTATTCAACATGTCGACCCTTCTTGATCACTTTGACCTTTTTATTTCTTTCCTGTATTTAGGACAGGGTCTACAGGGTCTCATACATAGATCAGACTCATAGTGATTCTTCTGCTTTCAGCCTCCCAAGTGATGGGATTATAGGTGCCCAGTCTCAATTGCCATCATAGTTCAACTCAGGGGCAGGGCCAGCATAGCACCCCGGAGATTGAACCCTGACCTCTGTGTTCTGCCTAAGTTGTCACTTTAGTCTGCTGAGCTATCTGGCTGGCCTGTTTTGATGTTTGATTAAAACACTGCATGATCTGGTGAATAAGGCAACTGGGAACATAATGCATTGTCATTGGGTGCCTCTCCACAGTGCAAACATATTTTTTGTTATATTCCATGAAAGATGCTCATGAAAGAGCATTTTCAGAACTGTTTCAGAAAATGTCAAGAATGATGAGAGAAATGTGACTGAAGTGAGTAGAAATATTTTGAATGGCTTAATGGCAATGTGTTGCTTATTGTTATAATATCTGTTATGCATTCTCCAAATGTTCTGGCCCAAGTCTCATAGAGGAAAATTGTACAATCTTGCTAATACACAGACTCTATGAAAAAGTGAACAATGTAAATGTGGAGTACAACGTTGGTGAACAGGTGCTGAAGAAGCACAGCTGAGAGGGAATGGGGAGAGTTTGCGTGGTGTTGCTAAGCCAGAGTGAGGTAAGAGCAAGTTCTGGCATGGTATTGACACAGCAGCTGTGCCTAGGGTATTGTGCATTTAAAAAGATAGAAAGGAGAACACTGAAAGCTTCACTATGAAGAAGTGGTGAATGTGTGAAAATATACAGATACTTAATTTGATTTAAACATTTTGCAGTGTATTGTGCGTCAAAATATTAATTTGCACTCCATCATTCTGCAAAACTTTTATGTATAAGTTACAAATAAATTTTAAAAATAACTTTCTAACAAGAAGATATTTTAAAGACAGTTGTGTGTGATGCACATTCATATTTATGGTCTTAGTTTATATTGTGATAAATTATACATATACTACTACAGTTTTGCAAAAGAGAAAGACAAATACTTCTATACCATCATTCCAAAATAACCAATAATGAATATTTCTATAATTAATTTGCAATATTTTCTTTTGTTACCAATGTTTTCCATAAGGAAATCTCTTCTTAAAGAGATAGTAGAAAATATATAAATATAAGCAAAAACTGACATGCAGATGCTTAATATATCAAATGTTGAGATAATTAAAATAATCCACTTCCAACAAAAGATGAGATACACAAACCTTGAGTTTTTTAAATTAAATGATATTACAAGATATTAAAATAAATGTTCATGTAAATAAGTTTGTGTTCTCTTGCCTTTGAGAAAGAAAATAGTAGAGGAACATAACGAAACTGAACACATTTTTTTCCAAAAATGTAGTCTCATTTTTTTTTACAGTTAACTGTGGGAGTCAGCCCAGAACATGTGGATATGAAGGGCTTCACATCTAAGCTGTCCAAAGTGTCAGCTAGGAGTTGCTGACGGACCATAGCATGACATGGAGTAAGGACAGAGCCTGCAGCTGCAAGAGGAGGGCACATTTTCTGTCCTTACTCAAGCCTAGCAGCTCAGCTCCCAATGCTATCAGCTCAAGTGTAACACATGTGTTCTCAACCTATCCTTTAGACTTGTCTAAGAATGTGTTCATTCTTTTTGAGCATGTGATACAGGATAATCCTTTGCCCTCTGCTCCTGTGTCATAAGTTTTCTTTCATCAGAGATCAACTCCATTGTGAACGTAACCACTGCATTTTAATTATTAAAATCAGTAAATGCAGCTTTGAGTTTTAATGTTTATATAAAACAAAAACATCTAACATATGTAAGGTGGGAAGATATAATACATTTAGATTTTTTTAATATATTTGGTACAGAGCCATGCTATGCAGCATGGGCTCATAGTGATCGCCCTGTTTTCAGCCTCCCTGCTCAGGGATTACAGGTATGTGCCACCACACCTGGTCTTTGTGACTGGCTCAGCACCCCTAGGGGTGGGGCATGTGTGACTTGTGATGCCAGGGATTGAACTCAGGTCCTTGAACTTGCTTAAGCAGGCACTTAGTTTGCTGAGCTATCTTGCCAGTCCGATACTTTTAAATTTTTAAGAACAGTTTGTACATTGTGATATAACTATCCAGAGAATGCTAATTTGTGTAACAGGAAAACCCATGTACTTGATGAAAAGCCTATTACTTAAGAGTTGATTATTATATAAGAAAAAAGGAGAAATAAATATGCAGATGTCTCAGTCTATTTTGTGTTCCTGTGACAAACTATCTGAATCTGGACATCCTTATCTCTGTTTCACCACCAGCACAATTGCAAACATTGATGCTTTTAGAAATGAGAGGTTTGGTATGGCTCACAGTTTTATATGCCAAGAGTGACACACCTCTTCTAACATGGCCTAACCTCTAAGTGGATATTCTGCCACCTTGTCCACCAATAGTTGACCCACTGAACAGCATTTAGTCCATTTCAATAATCCAACTACCACTTAAACACATGAAACCTTTCAGGACATCTTAGAGGTGGGATGTTATGATTGAAATGTAACAAGCCCCTAAAAGTGTCATGTGTTTAAGTGGCAGTTGGATTATACAGATGCTATGCTATTGACAAGTCCAAGTCCAAAATCTCATCTGATCTCTAAAACAAACTCTTAACTGTGAACCACTGTAAAAATCTCAGTGGGACAAAAAAAAAAAAAAAAAAAAAAAAAAAATTGAGTACTTCCAACATGCAATGGCACACTGTAAAAATCTGCATTCCAAAAAGGTTAGATAGGGACTGAAAAGGAATGGGAGTAAAACAAGACCAAAATGCAAGGAAAAACAAAAAATTTTCTCGTTGAATGTTTGGCATTGATGGCAATTTGTGACAAGCCATGAATTCCAAAGGGCTGACAGACCCTCCCTGGCAGCATGGACCATCACTGCGTCTATGGCCTCTCCCTTTGTGTGGCTCTGCTCTCTGCCTGGTGTCTGCCTCAGCATATTGTCCTGATCCCTGACCTCTCTAATATTTTAGTCTCTCCATTGGAGCCTTGGCTTTTCTTTCATTGCTTTACACATGCCCCTTCAGAGGCACACTGAGACCTTTTCCTGAGATCTGTGTGGAAGCCTCCATGTCCCACAACTCTCCTACTTTGTATGCTTGTAACAGCAGCACTAATGGACCATGCCGTTGCCTGCCACCAGCTTTCGTAGTAACTAGGTCCAACTGAGGTTTCAGTACACACGGAATGAATAGCTCAGTGTTATGAATCTTATCCTAGGGATCCTATTGCTTAGAGATTTTCCTCAATCAGAGAAAAGACAAATAGGATCATTTCTCCAGTTGGATCTTGTGTGTGTGTGTGTGTGTGTGTGTGTGTGTGTGTGCAGGGTCTCGCCATGCCTCCCTCATGCTGGGATGACAGGCCTGCTCCATCACGCCCAAATTCCATCCCCAGCTCAGTGTGCCCAGGGGCAGGGCTGGCACATCAAGTTAGATCTTTACACACTCATCCCCCTCAGCCTGTCACAAGTGGGGTCCTAGAGGTTCCTGACATTGTGTTAAACCAACTTGATTGCCCTGATGTAAAATGTGTGGATTTTTCTTAATGCTATCTTCTCCAAAATCATGATCTCTACAATCCTGATCTTTTCAGGCATTTTTCCTTTTCAATGAAATGCAAACTATTTGCATCTGCTGTTTTTTCCTTGTTTTTGGTTTTGTTCTTTTGTTATAGGTATTACTAAACAAGAAACTTTAGCCAGGCCACAGCTATAATGTTGGCCACCTTTCAAATTCTCTCCACCAGATTAATTAGACTTGGGACACAAACCTGTTTCCAAAAATCTTTTCTAGCACCCCCACATCTTTCTAAACCTCTGTAAACTAGGGCCAAGTTTTAAACAATCTGTCACATATAATCACAGCGGTAGCAACGCTCTTGATACCAACATCACTCTCAATCATTATCTTGTTACTAAGCTTAATAGCCAACACCCACAATTTAAAGAAGAAGCTCATTTTGTTCATATTTCAGTTTATGCTCAGGTGGCTTCAAAACAGAAACTAAGTTGGAATGACATGGCAGAGAGTGGCTGCTAAATGTATGGAAACCAGGAAATACAGAGAGAGATAGAAGTCAAAGACAATAAACCCTTATAATGTTTCCAGGGACCTGCTTCTCCTGGCCAGGCCTAACATCCCAGCAGCGTATTTTGCTAGGACTTGATCTATGTATGGAACATACAGAAGAGCATAAGTCCTGATGACCCAGTTGTCTTCAAAGAGACATGAAACCTTGGAGGACACTTTAGACCTAAACCATAGGCCTGTAAAATTTGAAGTGAGTAGAACTGGATTGGCTTGGAGCTTTCAGTACTGAGAAGTCCGATATTAAGATGGAGAGTTTGGCAGGAGCCTTCCTGCTTTATATTCAAGCAGCAGAAATTATAAGGATGATAGAAGGCAAAAGGCAGGCAAATTTATATTTTTACCAGTAGAACAATTCCACACATAAGAGTAAAACCGTCATAACCTAATCATCTCTTAAAGGTCTTAACTCTTAATGTAGTTGTAATGTTAATTAAATTTCAACATGAGTTTTAAAGGGTAATTTAAATTTCAACATGAATTCCCACAGTAATTGATAAAAGCACCACTAATCACTCATCATTTATGATTGAATGGATAATATTATTCGCTAGTGTGTTTAACTCATCTTTTAATAAATTTATTTTACAGAATTTAAATATTATAAAAATTATGCCAGAAACATGATTAAAGAAATATTTATCAATGAATAAATAATTTATCAAAATGTTCGCATTTTATGAAATCTTTTTTTCTTTGGCATAGTGAGACAAAGTCTCACTATGCAGTTCAGACTGGCCTTGAGCTCAACTTGTAGCCCAGGCTGGTCTGAAATTCACAATAAGCCTCTTGCTGAGCCTCCCAAGAGCTGAGATTATAGGTGTGTATCGCCATACCCCACATTTATAAAATATTTTGAATGTAAGTGAAATGCTTGATATGAGTGTGTGTGTGTGTGTGTGTGTATGCTTCAAGAATATAAATCATAACTTTAGTAATCTTTCATTATGACTCTAAGAGAAGCAAAAATTTTATTAGAAGGATACATTTGCATGTAGAAAAGGTTTACTTTCAAAGAACTAAATAACATATTTTAATCTTATTTAATAAATGCCTGCAACTTTTTAAAAATATATATTTAGTACATAGTCTACAGGGTCTCATTACACAGATAAGACTTGGAGTGATCCTCCTGTTTTCAACATCCCAAGTGCTGGGATTACGGGTGCACATAACCAAGCCTTATCTCATTCTCTGTCACAGCATGCCCCAGGGATAGGGCTGACACAATATTCTGGGGATCGAATCCAGTCTCTGGATCTGCCTAAGCAGATGCTTTAATCCCCTGAGTGTTTTTATAGAAATAAAAGCCAGGTGTAGTGGCACGTGCCTTTTATCCCTGCACTCAGAAGGCTGAGGCAAGAAGGATCATTTTGAGACTAGCCTGAGCTACAAAGTGAGCTCAAGGTTAGCCTGAACTGCCTAGTTATATTTTGTCTCAAAAAGACAAATAATAAAATAAAAATAAAATCAAAGTTTACACTTTTTTCTTTTTTGTGGGGGAGAGGGTGGAATGGGAGATTGAACCCAGACCCTTGCATTTGCCAAGCAAACACTTATCATGCTAAACCATCTTCCTGGCACTGACGCATTTTCCAATCCAAGAATCTATCTGCAGTTGCTTTCTTTGCCTAAGTATGGGGCAGTTATATTCACAGATGCTTTGGTTTCCAACACTCACGTGACCCTATGGAAACCTACAGACTTGTACTTCATGTTTAGCCCTTTTGTCAGCCAAACTCTGTTGGATTCTTGATGTAAATTCTAGTGGGAAAAGGTGAGCAGTCCTTTCCTGTGCTGTTATAATATTATGCTCCTAAGGCCATGATTGCTTTGGAATGTCTTATGTAAAGTATGCTATGACATAAATATTATTATTTATGTCATAAATAAAATTATTTCATTTAGGACCAACTTTTCCTGAATTTTCAAAGAATAAGGTATTTTTCTTCTTTATCCTGATATACAATGGATAAAGCATTCTACAACAATTCTTAATTTAAGAATTCTACAATTTTTTTTTATTTTATTGAGAAATGAACAGCAATTAGACAGTATCAAAACTGATTAATAGGATAGTTTCACTAATTAATACATTGTACACTGTTATCTTCTTAGTGATTGTCCATAGTACAACAGGCAGATAGGATATTCTGACCAAACACTATTAGTACAAATCTTTCCACTCATTGAATTAAGCAAAAGTAACTGTATGTATAACTTTCCTAACTATTCTGTCTACATAAATACAAAATGGTCTTTCCTGTGTATCCCCTTTCTTGTTTAGACCTGTCAGAGATGGGTATTCTATTGGGATCTAAATACTATAGGTGCTTGAATTCACCAAACAATCTAACACAGTCCAGCAGTGTGGGTTCTCCACAGAGGTTGTTGACTTGAGCCTTTCACAGCTCAACATATTTATATGACTTTACTTTGTATGCCTCGTTTTTATACTTTTCTGCTGGATTTTTTTAAAAGATAAAGTGAGACATACATAACAAGAAATGTAACTTTTCTACGATTCTTAAAATAAAATTCATACTGAATTCTTCAGTACAGCTTTCAATTTGTCTGCATTATCCTACTGAAGATTTGAAAACTAATTTCCTGTTATTCCTATGTTCCAATATTATGTTTTGCAAAATTCAACTTATACATTGAGTGGGCATAGAAATTTTCAGGAAAACTAGCTAAGTAAAATTCACACTGCTTATCTCTAATATAACTTCAGCTCTCCTTAAAGTATATTCAAATACATGTTTATACTTTGTTTTCTAAATCAAAGTTTTAAAATAATAAATACTATTACTTGAATATTGGATAGTCTAAGCATAGATGATAGGAACTACACTAAATTTCAGATTCAGCTCTCAAAAACACTTTCACAAAATATTACATAATCTGAAAAGATTTATTTCTTTGAAGAGTATATAAGCACTCATTCCACTCAATGTGCTCAAAGTTTTGGAGGAGATATATTGACTTCTTATTAGATCTATAGTCATTAAAAGTTAACTAATAACGTAAGAATGTTATGAGTCATATCCTAAGAGCAAGACTACTGTATCAAATTGGAATTGTGGGAAATGTGACCAATAAGTTCCAGCCTTTATAGAGGCTATAGACATTCTTCCAAATCAACTACGAAATTTACAAATTTCTTTCAAAAGAGAAATGGTGGTAGGTTATTTTGTTGAATAAATTGGTACTTTGTTAACATCATTGTCTCTGATCCTTGGTTCAGCACATCAGTGAGAGAATCAGATTGGTGCTTCTCACCTCTACTTATCAGATAATGGACACAATCCAACACAGATAAATGTGAGATAATTACTTGGTGTATAAAAAATATACTCATAGATACATATTGAATGAAGGAAAAATGGTCTCTCCACAATAGTAATTTATAAAAATATTTTTGCTTTTTTTTTTTTTTTTTTTTTTTAGTTTCATGTATTTTGTACAGGGTCTTACTAGGCAACTTGAACTTGTAGTGATCTTCTTATTTCAACCTCCTCAATACTGAGATTATAGGCAAGTGCCACAATGGCTGTTTTTTTTTTTATTGTACTTTATTAAAATACTGAGTTTTTTTTTCATATGTTTATTTGTCTCCCTACCATCTGCATGTCTGACCACCACTACTACTATGTCTTATCATAACATTCTATACATACTTAAAATCAACTAAAGGGTGGAGTTCCATCTTTAAAAACCAAGCAGGCATTTCAGACAACATATTCTTGGCAATGGAGCCTGGACATGCCTGGTTTTGGTGGTCAGCTTGGAGCTCCCAAAACAGGGCCAGCATGGCATATGGTACCAGGATCGAACACTTGAGCTTGCCTAGGCAGATGTTTAGACTGTTAGGCTATCTCTGCAGCCCCTTCACTGTCTTAAGATACTTATTTATTTTATATGTTCTTTCATTTTATCTTCTAAATATGCTAAAACTAATCTCTAATCCACTTCACTAACTATTATTCAACTCTATCTTGCATTTGGGGAATTGTCACACAATCTCCCAACACATGTTTTTAATATCTGGCTAATAATGCTTTGTGCCAATAATTGCATTTGCCATATCTTCATGAAAAGATAAGGACACACAAAGGTCCTGAGATTAAATCATTTTCAGGATCTACAGAACTTTCCTGTCACAATTATAGAAAAGAAACTAAAGCAAATATAAGTATTATTACCTTCTCTACACTTATATACAACAGAGAACAGGAAGATGATACCTCCTTTCTACATTGAATAGCACGGAAATCTGAGGATTTCAATTTATACTCACCAGCCAACATAGTAACCAATACAGAAAAATGTATTTGTGACCTATTCCTGTGTGGTAATCATGATTTTTTTAGAACTTGGTTGAAAAAACTTTCTTATTTTTTATTTTTATTTTTCCAGTTCTGAGTATTGAAATTTGAGCTCAACTCAAGCTACAATCAAGGCTGATAAATCAACTGTACTCTGATTCTTCTTCCTGTAATGTACTCGCAAATTCAAATTCAAAGAAGTCTCTCAGGGGTCAAGGGTTTAGCTCAGTGGCACAGTGCCTGCCTGGCAAGCATGAGGTCCTGAGTCTGATTGCCGGTACCCTCCCCACATCAGCTTTTCTAAATGACTATTCTCTGTGATTCATAATATTACTATAGATTGAATTCATCATACTTATATTTATAACAATATTGTGTGTGCATATTTTAAACCTCTGCTATCAAATGCTTATCTTCTCAAAAGTTACACACTTGAAAAAAATAAAATATACCTCTTTTCAGCTTCTGCTAGCATGTATAATGGATAGAAAAATTCTCTTTCTGTCTGAGTGTCTTTCTTTTTTCTTCCTTTCCTCCCTCTCTCTTTTTGTCTCTCTCCCACTTTTAAAAATATATTGCTACTATTCTCTAAACATGAATATCAACATATTAAAGTGAGATAAAATGAGATAGCTTGAATTCTGTGATCTCTTTAGATGTACAAGAAAAAGCAGTACCTTTCCTTGGCAGCACTCCAGGAACTTCCAGGAATCACTCTCAGAGACATTGACTGAAAACTAATTTTGAGTCCTAGAATCAATTTTGGCATTGAAATTACCATAATGTATTCTAAGATGTGCATCTGAGATATATTAAATGTACCTGCAGCCCTAAAAGTTTAAAAAGTCTTTTAAAAGACATTTGCAAATGTTTTGTGTTTATGCTGTTCATTTGACATTACTTTGAATACTTTCTTATACATAAAGTACTCTTACAGCTATGCAGTTTTTCAAATATAGACACAGGAAAACATAATAAGTTTATTTAATTTACTGAATTTTAATGTATTTACAGAAAGGTAGATTTTCCTCTGGATATATATCATACTCAAAAACAATCTCAGGAAATCAAGTTATTCAGGGAATCATGATGACCTATCAGAAAGTCAAGAACAAAAACTAGTGAAAAACCCTTGTTAAAGAATCTTTTAAATATGAGAGAGACACAAAATTCAAAATTTTACTGCATTTTTATTATATTATTCTGAGTACTATCATACTCAGAATAATATAATAAAATATTTTTTAAGAAAAGAAATCTCAGGGCCAATGAGATAGCTCATCGGACTAAGCACTTGCTTAGGTAAGGGCGGAGACTGGGGTTTAATCTCCAACACCACATGTCACCCCAGCCCCAAGCCCAGGTATGCTGAGCTGTCCCCTGACTCTGGGCATGGTGGTACATGCTTGTAACCCCTGTACTGTACTGGGAAGGGTAAAACAGGAGGATCACTATGAATCCAACCTGTATAGAGAGCCCTGTACCAAATACATTGAAAAAAGAAACGAAGAGAAAAAAAAAAAAAGAAAAGAAACCTTGGATATTCTTTTGCTATGTTTTTTTATAAATAGATGTTTTCCCATAGAAATTTCTAAGTAATTATGAAATAGATAATAGTTATCTATTTATATGAAGATCACAGTAAAACATCATACAGTGATATGCTCTTGGTAGTTCCCAGCAGTATGCAGGTATTATTTTATCTCATTATATCCAAAGAAGTAAAGTGCAACAAAGAGAATGAATCCTGATGTGATATCAAACTGTATTACATGGACACACACACACACACACACACACACACACACACACAAGCACACGCAATGCTCTTACCAATTAAAATATGCTTATAAAATTAATGACTATTTTGTAACTTTCAAAGTTTGTTTGAGGACAAGTATAGACCTTATGCCATGAAATAGAATACACAATATTCAATTACTTCTGACATTAGAATTCATTTTAGTTTACATAAAGATGTTTATCTCGTGTTACACTGTTTTTAGCGTGTTGTAATCAGGAAGTAAACGAAGACTTTTAAACGATGAAAAACCAGTCAGGTTTTATGGTTTTCTTTTTGTCTAGAATTTGGCTAAAATGTGTAGTTTCTTTGCGTAAATAACAATCAGCAATGTGTGGCTTATCATGAATGAGAAATTCCGAGATCTTACTGTATCCAGAATACTCTCATGTGTCTGGTGTTTGCTCAGCTTGGCATAAGTTACCTGTGGCATTTGTCGACATTCACAAGAACATTTTATCTGTTTTTGCTGTGATGAAATGAATAAATGTGCCGTACAGGAAGAAAAGCAATGACTAAGTGAAGGCCTGCACCTGGCTCAAGCAGTACCTGATGCACTTGTCTTTCCTACGAAGACCTGCGCTCCATGTAAGCCATACAATTTCGGAAAGTAAGTCAAGTTTCCAGTCTTTCATAACTCTCTGTATTGCCCTTACAAGAATCCATTGTTTTATTAGTAAAATAATTCCCTGACCAGGTAAGAACAACACTTCTTCACAGTATTTTGAAATCTGTCATTGACCCCATGCCATATTTCAAAGAGTATAAATTAAACATACCAACAGTGTAAAAAATGTGAATAGGTGCTCTAGGCCAGATCCCTATGATTATGTGCTGATTGTGGACAAAAAAAGTTAAAAGCAGTATTAAAGTTGTAAAGAGAGAATATGACCAAAGATTCACATTCTGGAACTTTGTCTGTATAACACCTTCTTATGATTTTACATTTTGATACTTCAGCTGTATACTGCATTAGGTTTTCACAGTAAAACTGCCATATATAGCATAACAGCTTAATGTGTTGACTTCTAACCACAAATTAAGATCAATATGAGATCATTCCAATAAAGCTAATAGAAATTGAATTTTTTTCTCACTAGGACATGTTAAACAGAGATAATAGTCTTTTGATACTATACTTGCATTCCCAGATTAACTCATGACATAAATTAATTAATACCCTAAAACTTGAAAAAATACCATTAAGTTTTAGAAATCATAGCCATAGTTTGTGAGGACAAAAGAGGACATTTAAGTTCAATCCCCAGTTCTGACAAAAAAAGCAGGCATTTAGTTGATAATCTTGCTAATAATTACAAAAAACCATATTGACCACATGTATATATTTTACTATGAGACAATGATACAAAGGAAGTTCATGAAAACTAGAAAAAATATTTCCTGCTCCTTTAATTTTCATAAAGATACTTCTGGGTTTGAGGCAGTTTTAAACTATGAATAATCATATTTTACATTTCACACTTAATGTTACATTCTACAGTGCCCCATTTAGAATCTCATCATAAAACTAAAGAAAATAGAATGTTTTTTCTAAGCATTCTACTTCTCCAACCTATACTAATATATATGTTATAAAAATTAATTTACTTGATGTCAAAATAAGCACTATTATATTTGGGCTTACTTTTTAAGAAATAAAGTCTATTATCTTGATATTATGAGATGTGTACTAACATATCATTAGTATTTATTTTATTATACTTTTACTGTGAATTCTAAAGTTTTTTTTTAATCTATTAAGATTACACCCATCCCTATAAATCAGTCAAGCAGTATTTATTCACTCTGATTTCAAACCTAATTGTTTGGCTACCCATTCAATCCCATTTATAATTTATCATCACATTTAGTATCTCACCTATATTTCTAGAAATGTTCAGCATATTCCTTGAAATATTTCATTTTTATTTAATCTCATAAATAATACCTCTAAGCATTTATATAGTTGAAAATATATTAAAATGTGAATTTGAAAATCTCTATAAATTTTTATTTCCTTGTTGATAAAGTTAATGAAATATTTAACCTAGAATTCATTGCATGATTAATATGAAACCTAATATCTAAAAGAAGGCCTCATAACAGAAGACTAGTGCATTCAACATATTAAGACTGCCCTTGTACTGTATTAGCTTTTGATCTGATTAAACTCATTCTAATTGACTTTTTAAAATGAGTCCACCTTGCTTAAGTACTTGACTTTATGCTTTGCTAAATAATCTTTTGCCAAATTCTGAACACAAAGGTGCGCAATTTCTTAATTTTGTTTATATATGTACCAAATACAGTAAAAGGCAAATTTCTTTACTGGCCATGATGGAATAATAAGAAATGCGCAATAATGTTTTTACACATTCAGTCACAGGTAAAGACTGATTCTAAATTTGCAAAAGAAAACAAAAGGCCTCAAATCAGCTTGACTAGGAGGCAAAAATCCTATAAATGCAGCAGTACTGCAAGACAAACATGGTTTGGGGCAGCTAATACTAGCAGAATTTGTGGAACAGAGTTCAAAAAGAGAGAAAGGTAATTATTGAAAGAATGCTGAATATTTAATTTAAAATTGCCCCATCTTAGCAAATATTTTTGCTGGGTACAAGTCACTCACATCATTTAATACAAACTGTAAGTGATGTGTTGTAAGTTGTACAAGGAAAATTTCTTGGAGTGATTAGAGGGTCAAGTTCCAACCCTGAAGAATGGAGCACTCTTTTATGATGAAACAGAGAACTGATTAAAGACCACAAAGGACTGAACACTTACTGGTAAAAATGATGCACTTTATTTATTTATTTATCTATTTATTTATCTATCTATTTATTTATTTATTTATTTATTTATTTATTTATTTATTTATATAGTATTTAGTGCAAAGTGGGTCTACAGGTCTATAGGGAGACATTACGCATATCGGACCTGTAGTGGTTCTCCTGTTTTCAGCTTCCCAAATGCTGGGATTACAGGCACAGATCACCATGACCAGTCTCAATTGCCCTCTCAGCATACCCCAGGGGTGGGACCCAGATGACAGGCCGGGGATGGAACCTCCAACCCATGCATCTGTATAAGCAGGTACTTTCATCCACTGAGCTATGTAGCTGGCCCCAAGAAAGACAAACTTCGACTTCATTTAGAAAGCTAAAAGTAGACCTCAAGTTGTCCAGCTTATCTGGTAGAGATTAACATGAAGATCAACATTTTGCTTGTAATGCTCAAAACACCCAGGGTCCTAGCAAAATATTAATAGCTTTGTAAAACGACAGGGAACTCTAATTCATGTACCTTGTCAATTCAATGAAAAAGGCAATGTGCACTATCTATAATTCTGCATAAAACTGTATAACTTCTACTTGGAAAAAAAATTCCAAATGACAAATATCTAATAAAGCAAATGAGGATATTTTAATGAAAGGAAAATGAAAACATTTAATATATTTAAATATAATTTAAAAAATAAAAACAAATAAATAAATATTAGTCCTTTCTGATGTATAAGCTGGAGTTCATCCTCTATAATATAGTAATAAGATGGTAGAAACTTAATCAAGTCACAGTGTTTAGAGGTGGGAACGTTATCCCATGATGCAGTAGACACATGTATATTCTCTCTCTTCCATGTAATGCCTTGTATAGTATCTGAGACAGCTGAAGGGCTATCACCAAGTGCAGCATTTTAGTTTTGGGCTAGCATCATAAGCCAAAACAAACTTATTTTCTTTATAACATGCATATAAAATTTTATAGTGTTATTTGCATCAGAAGTGGACTAACAGAACAGTATATGCAGATTTGTGAAGTGGCTTAATGCAGAGTTTGAATTAATGTTTCATTTTAATTGAATATTTAGAAAAGGTAGCATTGTAAAGTCAAGGATCTAAAGGTAAGTGAAGAAGCAAGGTAATGCTCTACATTTCCATGGGCAATACATGAAAATAAAGGAAATTAAACTCAAACAAATGGAACACAGAAAGTAGTAGGGAAAAGTCAACATAATAGTAAAAAGTAAACAAAAAGCTTATAAGTTCACAACTTGAAATTTTTAGTTAATGGAAAGGATAAAATTCTAGCTAGCATGAGCAAGACAAAATCAAGAGAGAAATATTGAAATACAAACTAATGTAGGAAAAATACAGTGCATACTAAGAAATTAAACATTATGCATAAAGAAAAGTTAAAGTAAGACAAGTTTTAAAAATCCCCTTAACAGTAAATTTTGGGAAATTAAAATAAAATATCTTTCTAATGGAAAAATTACAAAAATCTAGCTCACAAAATAGCAATAGTTTTAGGGCAATTTGCTGAAATCATTTTATAATTCTTAATTTTTTTATGTAGTGAAAATTCCAGAGAAAATGGCTTTTGTATTTGGTTCCTCCAAGGATTTAAGAAATGCTATTAAAAAGAAATTAAAGTTTATTAAGAGCACAAATGAAAGGACACATAGTACAAATACAAGAGTATCAGTATTCTGATAAATAAATAGACAAAGCCAGTAGAAGGACAATTAGTACAGTCCCCTTTATTATAGGAACCAAATTCCTCAAAACCTTAATAAATTGAATCTAGCAGTAAACACTGAGAGTGCTTTATTAGAAAAATATAATGATATGAAGGTAACACGGCTTTTACAATTTAAAACCCAATAACAATGATATCTCCAGAAATAAATGAGATAATTTTCAAACAATTCAAAAATATGAGAACATAAAGTATTCACTTATTACTTTTTGAATGTCTTTATCAAACTACAAATAGAAAGGAATTTTTCTGAATTCAAAAAAGGGCATCTATAAAAATATATCATTAATATGTTCAATTATTAATTTCAAAACTATTTCACAAAAACTAATTAGGAATAAGGTCAGTTTGAACAGTCTCTCAAACATAATGTATATATTAGCTATTAATGTAAAGCCAAAGAAATAAAATTTTGAGTCATAAACGATATGGTTATGCAAATAAAACTATAAGTAATCAACAAAAATTATTAAAATTTATAAATCAATTGATAATTTTTTATATTAGAGTACTAGATATTTAGTGTAAGTTTATGTATCAGCAATAATCACCTTAAAATTTATTATCTTTAACATTGGCTCAAGAGACTTACTAAGTACTGAGACCACATAGCTTGTCTCATGCATGTGAGACACATGGGGTGGTTCACCTGGCATGCACACCACTTAGCCATTGATGAGTGGCTCCCTGTAGAATCATCGAGTTTGCAGTATCATTCAGTCTTCCATGGCTTTGCTTTTCACATGGTGGTGCTCAAGTCAGATAGCCTACTGAAATTGCAGAATAATGGGTACTGCATAACTAAGGAAGACTATTTTGTTTAAAACTGTTAAACTGGCAGACCACTGGGGGAAGTTTCTAACTCAAATAATTTCAAATATTTGACTGACTTGAAGTGATCTGGTTCAAGGACGTTCCTCAAATGTGCCGTTGTATTTCAAGGTTTTGGGAAGATGACCATGGTGTTGCCAGTGTGTGTGGCCTGTTTTATGGCCTGTGACTACAACAGCGTATTAGCCATAAAAATAGTCGTACCCTGTAAATGTAATGCTAAGAGGGAATCCACTTGTACTGTTGATTTACGCTCCTAGAGCTAAGATATATGCCCTGGGTGAACATTTTCTTACACTCATATTCATGTATGATCTGTCTTAGAACACAGTAAAAATTATGGAAAATATATATATATAGCACAAATAATTTCATGCTCTGCAGATATGGAAGGCCAGCATCTCCTTCATTTAGCCTGACAACTTGTTGACCTTAAATGCAGATGCCATAATGTACAGTTCTGTCCTAATGGGTTCTATTCAGGAGTCAGTACTGGGTTCATTATCTCTACGGTCTAAGGGACTTTTCATTTTTAATGCTTAAAGTGGACTTTAACATTACAGACATAAAACTTCTTTTAAAAGTACATGTTGTACTCTGCTATGTGTTGAATTTATATTTTTATGCACTTGTGGCACTGTGTTTTTCCACTCTTCTTCCACTTCTTTCAACCTCCATAAGAAGTCTTTCCTCATAGGCAGCCGCAGAGACCAACTCAAAGAAGTCACTGTCAAGTGTAACCAGGTACTGTACTGATTTCATCTGATGTCTGTCTCCATGTTATCATTTCGCCATAGCTAGACTTATTTTTGTGCTACCAAAGCAATTTAATCAGAGGTTTTCATTTGAAATGATTTCTCAGTTTCTACTTTCTCTTACGTCATGCTTACTTCATAATAATGCATTATGGACTTTCTATTTATTGACCTATAGGGATAGACTAATGGGTCTTTATAATATAATGTTACTTGTCAAAATAAATTAATACAATAAGTTCTGCTCCACATACGATTTACTATTCTAGAATGTAAGTGTAATGGTATCTTCACAGAAAATTTACATATTCACATAAATGTATCCTGTTAATTTTGTAATTATATAGATACTCCCTATACATATTTGTTGTAGATATTTACAAATTTAACTGGAGAACATATTTTTGTCTCCCCATGTGGACTTATGTATCACACATTAAAATTCCTTATGCTTGTGTTTGCATTGTTGTGTGACACACAACATGCTTGCTCTGTAAGCAATGTGGAGTATTGCAATGATTCTGTTCTGCTTGTTTATGAAGTTTTAAGGCATGCGAATGTTCTCTACAGTGTTTCAGAACTTGTTATTTCATTCATCACTGTATTTCAGAACTCAGTCAAACTGGTTTAATAATTTTAATTCACCTAGAGATTTTTTTTAACATTTCATTGTACGACTACACTTTATTTCTTACTTATTTATTCTTTGTTGATAGATATTTGAAGTTTTCTTGTTTCTATTTCATACAATATTTTATGCAAATATTGTTCTCTGTGTGTCTGCATATGTGGATGTCAAAAATCGAAGGACAATGAGTTAGATGGCTATTGGATTTTATGCCAAAGTGATTAGATTCTCCATGTTGCTACCATAAGGTTTAAGTTCGATTATTTTCACTAAGTGTGTCAACTACTCAATTTTCTTCTGTAAAGTAAGTTTAAAATAATATTTTTGTATTTATATTTGCATTTTCCTCTTCATGTTGAGATTTAGCAAAAAATAATTTCTCAATAATTTCACTTAAATAAAAATTAAATGTTTCTAGGTGAGGGATATAGCTCAGCTGTCTAAACACCTGTCTGGCAAGTGCAAGGACCTTGGTCCAATCCCCAGTAGAGCATGCAGTGCTGGCTCTGGAACCCTGGGCACACCATGCCGGCCACCAAAACTGGGAGTGATGGCGCAGGCCTATAATCCCCATGCTAGGAAGGCTGACACAACAGGGTCACTATGAATCTGAACTGTGCAGCAAGACCCTGTGCCAGAGAAATTGATCAATCAATCGATCAATAATTTTTTTAAAAGCAGTTGATTTAAAGTAAAAAAGAAAATTAAATGTTTATAAATCAATTTTAATATTTACTAATGAAATATTCCATTAAAACAAAAGAATAGTCCAGGGCTTTAGATGAAGGACAGTAGAATAGTCTCACTGAGTCACTTCTTTTATTGTTTTTTTTATTTTTTGTCTTTTTGAGACAGGGTCTCACTATGCAGTTCAGGCTGGTCTTAAGCTCACTTTGTAGCTCAGGCTGGTCTTGAACTCACAAAATCCTCCTGCCTCAGCCTCCCGAGTGCTGGGATTACAGGTCTGCACCAACACGCCTGGCTTGAGTTCGTTCTTTTAAAGAAATAAAACATTTCTAATCCATCAGGACAAAACATAACAGAACTCATTTATGCATGAATTAAAGCATTTAAGCATGAGTTAAAACTTGGTTTTGGATTTTATTTTAAAACACTACACAACAAACTTAAATTTAATTAATATAGTCAGTCAAATTATGTTTTTCAAGTATTACTAGTAAAACCGAAACCACAAATGTACTATTTTTAAAAAATTTCCTTGTACAAAATAGATTAGTAACTAGGTAATAGTGAGTTCAGAAGAGGCATGTAGGTTTTCTTTTAACTTACAACATTTTAGATGCAATTATTTTTAAATTTTCTATGTCTTTATACACTTGTGTCTTAAAAAATAACTTAGACTTATGGTCCTTTAAAACAAAAATATTAATGAAAAAACTATTAATTACTGTTTACTATCTAAGAGGAAAATTTCTGTAGTGCCAATAAAATACCCTAGCTATATCCCCCACTTAGAAACATTTAATTTTCATTTAAGTGAAATTAACGAGTAATAATTAATATTTATTACTTTGCACTTTCCCACAAGTCAAGAATTCGGAGGTGGTTGGGCAAGGCATTTGTACAGTTCCGATGTCTCTTACGTGGCAAGCACCAGCCACTGTGGCCGAGCAAAGGCGTTCAGGTCTGGCTGCGCTCACAATCTGCAGCCAGCGGCGGCAAGCGGCCCGCCGCTCCTCGTAGCGGAGGGTGCTCATTCAGTTGTTTCCTGCCCCTGTGTTTTGGCCGTTGGTTCACCCAGAGCTCGTGATCTAGGGTAAAGATGATGCAAATTTCTTCATTTATGACATTTTATATTGGTCACAGATTAGCACTCAAAAAGCACAGGAAGAACTTCCTTAAAACCTTGCATAAATGATAATAAAATTCATTGAGATCTTTCTTGCAGATTATCTTTCTCATGATTTTAATAGCTTGACTGGTCATATATATATATATATATATATATATATATATATACACACAGATATATTAATACATACATATCTATAACTAGCTGCATTTGTATAAACGTGGTGCATATATATCATATATAATTATAGGACTTGTTATGGAAATTGTATCATATCATGGAGACCAAGCCTGCTCAGAATCTGCCACCCACAAGCTAGGTAAGTAGCAAAGCCAGGGAGTTCTGGTTGCCTTCAAAAGCCTGCACGTCCATTTGGGAATGCGGAGGGCGGGCGTTCCCGCTCTGCAAAAAGACTGCAGTTCGCCCTCTCTTCCCCTTTCTGCTATCCTCAGTCCTTCAGTACATTGAATGACACCCATCCATCCTGGTCAGAGCAGGTCCTTTTCAGTCAGTGCAGAGATTCAGTGGATAATCTCCTGTCACATGTCCTACTGTCTCCTGGAAATAATGCCTTGCGAGCTACACAAAACGTCTTTTATTAATAATATTGTGTTGTTTATTATAATATAGATTAGCTGTAATGTTTCAAGGAATTTTATATTAATCTGTTATGCAGACTATTAAACCATATTATTATTACTTTTTACATTATTATGACGATAAAATATGCTTGAATCATTGATAGCAAAGCAAAATATTTGTATTTTAAAATACATTTTTTAAAAAAAGAAAAGAGTTTGGGGAGATGGCTCAGTGGAATAAGCGCCTCTCTGAAAAGGGCCTGAGTTCAATCACCAGTTCCGCCAAAAAAAAAAAAAAAAGAGAGAGAGAAAGAAAATAAATTTAAAAACATAATGAAAAGAGTAATGTCAGCTACTGCACAGATTTTGTATGACCCATTTTTATATTAATAAATGTCTATAAAATTGGTATTAATATTAACAATTCAATGAATTTATTCTAATAATTATTACAATTATTATTAAATGCATATAAAAGAATACTCCATGAGGTCATATATTTCACGTCAAATATAAATTTAACATGGATATGTTAAATTTAATGTGGATAATTCAAAAATATTTTTATAATATAGCAAATAATATTACATAGTTGCAATATGTATTTATAAGCATTTTTTCCCTCCGGGTTAAGTCTAACAGAAATTTAACAAAAGAATAATTATGTAAAGTAGAAATGACTGTAGAAACAAGAGATCAAGCATAATACTATGCTTTACCCATCTCAGACACACACAGCTACAATTTTACTTGCCAACTCTGTGAAAACAAGCATGCCGACATTCCCACTGTTACTGTGTGGTTCAGAATCTAAACTTGGTTTAGAAAACACTTCAGTGCACTTTTAGTACTGCTTTTGAAGAGAAAATTATTATGAGCACTTTGTCAATAAGTTCGTTGCGGCTTTCAATATTTATGTTGCTTACTTGTTTTAGAAGGCATTTTCAGATTTCAACTTTTGATTGCAAAGCAAATCCCTCTGTAGTAAACAGGATTATTTATTCTTCTTTTAATTTTTTTTTTAAGGGAGGGCAGAATCTCACTACGCAGCTTGAACTTGTAGAGACCCTCTTGCTTTTAGCCTCCCCAGAGCTGGAATTACAGGATATCCCCACCACATCTGGACTGTGTTGTAGGCTCAGTGCCAGGCATGCAGTGCCAGGAATAGAACCCTGGTCCCTGGATTATTTATTATATCATTCATGTATTGTAAAACAGTTAATCTACCCTGCTTTTGAAATTACAAAAAGGACTTCTTTCTTTTAAAAAAATTATAATTTGTTTATTCATTTTAATGAGAAAAAAGATAAAATGGTAATGAAACCGTTTCCAAACAGGTTAGTAGGACAGTTACAATAATTAATACATTGCATAATGTTGTCTTCATAGTTGTTATTCAGTGGACAAGATGCAGACATGATATTTTGTCTAAACAATATTAATACAAACATTTATTCTCTCTCCATTTTTTTTGGCAGAACCAGGGATTGAAATCAGGCCCTGTGCTTGCCAGGGAAGCAATTATTCCACTGAGCCATATCCCTGGCCCCAAACCTTTATTCTCAATTAACTAAAAGAAAGCAGCTATATATCTATCCTAACTATCTTGTGTATGCATATATATTTTCCTCTTTTTTTTCATAACAAAATGGACCTTTATATTTTTGTGAAGTTAGTAACACATGACACTAAGCGCCTAGTGACTGATAGCTACCCTTAACCAGACAGGATTTTCATCTCAGGAGTGAGATAGCTTATTTTCTTTAGACAACTGGGCCAACAACTCCCACCTACACATATTTGATCAATCAATTTCCTAGCATTCTAAAAAGTATTATTCACTGGTTGTTAGGATAGTAGTATCATATTTATGTGAATCATTGCTCCGTATTTGTTTTTTATTTTTATTTATTGGATACAAGGGCTCACTGCACAGCTCAGACTCGTAGTGGACTCCTGTCTCAGCCTCCCAGCACTGGAATTATAGGCATGTGCCACCCTTCCTGGTTTCAGGGCCAGCACAGCGTGTCTGGGGTGTAAGGCAAGAAGTTACATGCTGAGCTATCTCCCCAGCCCCTTTGCTCCTCATCTAAAGAATTATGCAACCTCAAAAAGTAAAAGGACATTTGAGTGTTAATTACACATCAAATGGAATCACCATTTCTTAAAACCATAAATAATAAAACAGTATGAAATGAACTCATATTATTTCAATATGGCTATCTAGTATGGAAACATACATATGTAATTAAGGACTGATTTCTATCCCCTCAAAGACTGTATTGGTTTTACAGTACTATAATTAAGGGTAAGACATACTTTTATCTTTTGGTTTGTTTCCTATTCAGATCTATGAACATGTAAAATTGACTGATAGTTTCATAGTAAATATAAGAACTGTGAATTTCCCTGACATTTGAAGGGTTGAAGAAGTGTCATGCAGTTCACATCCACTTTATTCTCAATTATTCAGAGTAACAGAAAGAGTATGCAATGGCATTTTGCACATCACAGCTAGCTGACAGAATGTACAATTAGTCTTGATTCATAGCATTTATTAAAATTTCCATTTAATTGCTAATTAGTCTGTATAGATTTGTAAATGTAGGAACTGAAACTTGCATAATTTTTTCCCTAAAGCTCAGCACAGAAGAAAACACTGAAATTTCTGTAAAGTAGAATCACAGCCATTCTTCATTATGCCCTGTGGTAGTGATGAAAATAATTATAAATTCACTAGCCCATTTGTTTTCTTAACATTTTTCATGTCAATCTCTTTTCTACCCTTGCTCCAACTCCAATATGCATTATAAATATAGAATATTACACTAGAAACAACATAACTCAACCCCTTCTCTTACACATTAGTATATATGTACATATATATTCTTCACTAAGATATCGACAGCATTTGGAGAAAAATGAATTCTGATCCCATGATATTACTTGCTGTTTCTAATAAATCAGTATTATCTATATTCCCTTTAATGGCAGTTACTTAACCAAGTAGCAAATTTCTAGACATGCAGTGACAGGTTAGTAGAAATTGAAACAATACAGTTTCTCTACTTCCCTTTGTCTCATCCTTTTTCTTTTTCAAAATTGCAAAGCTGTTTAATGATTTGATTCTCCCATCAGGTGAACCCAATTAAATTGCTTAAAAAATGTATTAATGTACCAGATTAACTCCCAAAATATCTACATACTCCAGCCCTGCAGTATGAGAAATAGTGACACAGTTTGGTTTTATTGCATGTAAAGTGATTTAAATGACCATCCTGTTGATTAGTACAGCTAAGGAATGAAATGCCAAAAGCTGTGGTTTCAGGGGGTTGGAAGAATGTGATTAAAAGTCTTGATTTATTCTCACTTTTTAAAACTTTTCAGAATATTTTATTTGATAGACAGTGTTAGAGTGCCTTGAAAGCCAAGCTTTAAAAGCAGAAAGGCTGGAGAGATAGCTAGCTCTGCACTCTAAATGCCTGCCTGGTGAGCACAAGGACCCAGGTTTGATCTGTGGTACTGAATGCCATGCCAGCCCCACCAGGTGTGGTGGTGCACACCTATAGTCCCAGCTCTGAGTAGGCTGAAACATGGGAATCACTATGAGTCTGATCTCTGTAGTGAGATCCTGCACCAAAAGAAATATTTAAAAAAAAAAAAAATATATATATATATATATATATATGCAGCAGTTTCTAAAAATACAAAACTGTATGTTTATTACATAATGTATGGCAAGATAATCTGTCCATATATATCATAAAACTACAAAATATTTTACATCAAGCATATGCCAAATATATATTATGCATTGATGGAATATAATAAAATGGAATATAGTCAATCTTTAATTAATACAATATAATACAGCACAGTTTCTTAAAAAGAGTTGCTACTTTTATATTTTGCACTTTTTTATAATTGCTTTCCTCCTCCTTAGGCACAGCACAGCAGCCAGGGTTCGATCCCTGGTGTGCCATCCCAACCCCAACCCCAGGGCATTTGAGAGGGCAATTGAGACTGGGCATGGTGGTGCCCGCTTGCAATCCCAGGACTGACGAGGCTGAAAACAGGAGGATCACTATGTGTCTGATATATGTGATGAGACCCCATAGCCCTTGTATTAAATATACATTTAAAAATTGCTTTATTCTGGCACTATTAGCCACAAAAATAACCACCTCTGCAATGTTTAACAAGTATAAATTTCAGTTTCTGTACATTTTCCGTTGGGAAATATGCATAACAGGTCAGTCTTTGTATATTGAATGAATCTATTTGTAAAATGAGACAAAACAGTAATATTTTTCTCCTCAAATAGTTATGATATTTAAGTGAGATAATTTACATAAAAGCTTATGGTAATACATGGAATTTAGTAACAACTCTATAAATACTACCTATTAATATATGACAGTCTCATTGATGTTATTTGTTCTCTTAATAGCTTGAATTTGATCTCCAGTCATCTTTCAATTTGTGATAACATCTACGCACATATTCTTTCCTTTACACACACTCATAGCAAATGAATGAATTTTTTAAAATATTAATGTCAATTTGGGGTTTGTCTTAGGAAAACATGACTTTTTTCACAGCAGTGAATTTGTAATTCCCTAATTGGAAGTATTTTATAACTAAGACTCCTACTCTCATGAAGTAACATAACCTTTTATTAAATAGTAGTGAGTAAGATACTTGCCAAGTTCTAATTTGCAAAAGATTTATACCTACCATTTTTCTTGTGAATAAGATTCTTGGATACCTAGCACATAAAATAATACCATTTAATATGACCATTCACTCCCTAAATCTTATTTAAAATTTGTTTGTTACAGGGTCTCATTATACAGCTGAGACTCATAGTCATCCTTCTGTCTCAGTCTCTCCAGTTCCGGGATTACAGGCATGTGCAACCATGCACAGTTTTGGGGTTTCTGGGGTTCTGGGTATCAAACTCTGGACCTTGTGCCTCCAGGCAGGCACTTAGACCACTGAGCTATCTCCCTTGTCTACTTTCTCAAATATTGCTTTCCTTGGATATAGTATTCACTATCACTGTCTTCATAGATAGTGATGTGTTTTTTGTTAAGTTACATCATGTTGACATCAATTTTATTTTCTCAAACTTTCTTGCTTTAT
This sequence comes from Ctenomys sociabilis, assembly GCA_004027165.1. Taxonomy (NCBI): domain Eukaryota; kingdom Metazoa; phylum Chordata; class Mammalia; order Rodentia; family Ctenomyidae; genus Ctenomys; species Ctenomys sociabilis. Next base: position 42,592 of record PVKA01001090.1, on the reverse strand, counting down.
CCAAGCATTCTAGACCATGGTAAATTTTAGTCAAATAAAGTCCTGTGAAAAGTCACAATAAAAATCTTTATTAAAGTCATATTTGGGGTCCAGCCAAATGACTCAGCGGATTAAAACACCTGCAAGCAGGCATCGGGCCAGAGGTTTGATCCCAGCGACTGTCATGCAGGCCCCAGCCACAGAGCATGCTGAGACTTGCTATTCTATTAAGATTGGGTGTCTAGGCACATGCCTGTAATCCAAGCTTTTGAGATGCTGTAAATAGGCGGATCACTACAAATCTGATATAGTAGTGAGACCCTACACACCCTGTAGACCCTTCCCTAAAATAAAGAAAAATAAAAACAAATAAAGTCATATTGAATAGAAATTAGAATCAACATTTTTGTATTTTTCAGTTCAATTAATATTTTCTGATAATAATTATAGAAGTGACACCAGCAATTTTAGCTAATATCTTCATTTTGCTGTATTAGAATATCTCTTTGCATGATCCATTAATCCAAACTATTGCAAATGTGAAAGAGCTGTATTTTTATTTTTTTAAATTTATTTTAAATGTTTTTATATATTTGTTAAGCAGCTTGGACTCATGGTGATGCTCCTGACCCAGGCTTCCCAGCACTGGGATTACAGGTATGTGCCACCAAGCCCACTTTCCGTGGCTGGTTTGGCATAGGGCATGGCATACAGTACTGAGGATTAAACCTGGGTCCTTGCTCTTGCCAAGTAGGTGGTTAGACCATTAAGCTAGCTCCTCTGCCTAAGAGCTGTATTTTTAAATTTCTATTTTCCATGATGGAAGCTAGCAGAAAGATTCATTTCCCAAGATCAAAGAATACAGACATATTTTGATCACTTTTTTCACTTGTTCTGTCATACTTTCTTGTAGTTTGAAGTTTTCTGAGGACTTGTCTACAATTAAATATTTGAAAAACTGTTTAAAACAGTGCCAAAAATAGGAACAGAGGGAGGTGGGCAATAAAATAACGTGTGGAGCCTATGTGATCTAAGCTGAACGCTGGATTCTGAATCAGTCTCTGCCTGGAGATGCAGACAGCCCCACACTTCTCCCCGGGAGGGCTGGGATTACATTTTGCTTGTTTATAACTAGCTGCCACCCATAAGTCACACATACACACAAGTGGGGCTTCTGGAAGGCGATTGGATCGTGGGTTTGTGATCATGCCTGGATTTGTCCTCAGATAAGTTTATAGCTACATACTATAGGGATGGGACCTGGTCAAAGGAGGAGGCCCCCAACCGAGGTCATGTCTGTGAGGCTGGCATCTTTGGCATTTGCTCCTCCACTCATTCTCTCTGCTTCCAACTTGCCAGGTCCCTCTGCTCTGCAACCCTGCCTTGGAGTGAGTGGACAGAAACTGTACAAGCTGTGAGCTAAAGTAAATCATTCTTCTTTTAATTCATCAGTTTCAACTTTTGTGTTTCAGTAAAAAGAAAAAGATTTTAGTGCCAGAGAAATGGTGATGCAATTATGTGTTACCTGATCATGTAGTTTGGAAGCTTCTGGAATCAGACTGTGAGATAAATTGGGAAACGTGTAGATGCTAACTGGAGAAACATTCCTAGCATGCAATATGCAGAGCTTAATAGGAGATTCCAGACAGACCTCAGAATAAAACGGTGGTATTAATGCAGTTGTAAAGACCAGCTTCAGAGTTTTCATTTGGGACACAAAATTCCATTGGCAGTTGAAATCCAGGCCATGGCTTTTATGCTCTTGTGGAAAATTTTACTACATGTATTTTTTGGTCTGACACTGAGGAAAGACTGAAATTAAGTACAGCAGACTAATTAATCTGATGGAGAAAATTTCAAGATTGTTGAAGATATTTAACTAACTCTAGTCAGAAAATTAGAAATAAACATCCCAAAGTGTTGCAAAGAATAATCAGACAAAAGACAAAATTTGCCTTTTAATACACAAAAGAAACTAGTAATAAAAAGGAAATAAATTATCACTTATTAAGATTATAGTATACAGTATACTAACCATTGTCATTCTCTAGTTAATTTGTCATAAATTTTGTTGTATTTTCTCATGAAAACAATAACAGTGTTTTTATATTACCTTGTTAACATCTACATGTATTATAATAAAAATTATGCTTATTTTGTGATATATATTTTATAATATGTTAAAATATGTTTTTCAAAAAAGTATAAGCATAGCAGCTGAATGATATAAAAAGTTTTGAGTTTAAATAAAATGAAACTGCAGTAAAATTGAGGCCTACAAAGACAGAACTGAGTGAGGGAAATAATTTACCTACCTGGTAAGCAGAGAGTTCAATCCAAAGGAACAACAAAAAGTAGAAGATGAAGTAGAGAACAATGTGGTTGTGCAAAAGATTAGTGTTAAAGAAAAGCTAAATAGTTTAAAACAGGACAATAGGAAAAAATCCTTGTGTGTGAGCAGCCCACAAGTCTCAAGGTAAAAGAAGAAAGCCACAGGCACTCTTGGAGAAGAACTGCTCAAAAAATTGATTCTTGGGATTCAGTTTAGCATGTTCAGCCATCCTGGCCCTCAGGGGAGATGCAGCTTTAATGCACAAGCATCCAGGGTCTTCTGTTCCTGTTGGATTCTTGGCCGAGCCCCTTGTCCTAAATGAGTGAACTGCATGGCCTCACCCACACAGAGCTGGATGTTCACTCCAGAATGCAAGGGTTGTAGGGTCAGGAAGCTTCCACCCAGATTTCAAAAGAAGTCTGGGAATTTAGGGAGTTTGCCCCTGAGAGAGCAGTGTGGGAAACTGTGAAGTTGTGAAGAGTAAACAGGCTAAGAAAGGGATGGCCAGAAGTAGTGGGACAGAAGTGAACAGGCAAGTAAAAGATGGCCAGAGGGTAAATAGTTTGGTTTGAAGTTAGAAGACATTAGCTGTATAAGAAAGCAAGAAATAAACCTGTTTTTTCAGTATCCTATTCACATTTCTACTAAGATTTTGGCCAGCCCCTTCTAAATGAGGGGGCTGTAAATGGCTTAAAGAAAAGGAACAAGTGATGTGATTTTTTAGGCTCTAGGAAGGTCAAAAACTCTCTAATAGAATTTGCAATTCCCTGGGGATTAAGACAAAGTACTTCTCTGGGCAGCCCATATTTATTTTTGTTTTCAAACAAACAAAAACAATACAAACATTGATTTTTTACTTTATATTTCTAATTTCAGTGGTCCTAAGTTGATTCTCTGAGAACAAAATACTAAGGGTAGCATGAGGGCTTACTAATTAAGTATCTAGATAATGAAATTATAGAAAAATAATAAAGAATTAATAGAATTTATAGATATATTTGTAGCCCTGCTAGGATGATCGAAATTCTCTACAAAGCTGGGGAGATGGCTCAGTGGAATAAGCACTTCCCTGGCAAGTGCAAGGGCCTGAGTTTAATCTCCAGTTACTCCAAAAAAAACCAAAAAAACATTCTCTACAAAAGTTAATTTAGAACCTAAATTTGTTGTCTCAGATTGCCTTTTATTTTGTCACATTTTTTAAATTTTTATTTATTTATTAAATTTTTTTTTGTCTTTTTGAGACAGGGTCTCTCTGTGCAGTTCAGGTTGGCCTTAAGCTCATTTTGTAGCTCAGGCTGGTCTCAAACTCACAGGAATCTTACTGCCTCAGCCCCCCTAGTGCTGGGATTACAGGCATGTGCCACTGCGCCCAGCCCACATTTTTATTTTAAAAAGAAACAATTTCAAAACAAGATAAAGGGAGAGTACTAATAATTAATAAATTGCATATTGTGTAGAAACAATTTTAGTTCAAACCTTTGTTCTAAAGAACTAAGAGAAACTAACAGTGTAACTATCTTAGCTATCATGTAACATAATAATGCTTTTCTCGTTTCTTCTTTTCCCTGTTCCCCAATGTAAATAAACTAGAAATAGAGTTTCAAAATTTTGAATTTTGGTTTCATACTAGAAGTAATAATTATATACATCTAGAAAAGAAGTCAAGAAAATAGCAAACAACTATAACTTCAGCCATATGGGGCTTTGTTAGAAAGCTCTGTTCTCCATGTCTTATGTGTGAATAGATTTAATATTTCCACTAATATTTTGAAGCAATTTTGCAAAGTTTAATGATATTTATGATAGTGAGTATATGTCAGGAAGAAGAAGCTGCAAAAGAAAACCAATAAACATGTATTACTTCTTAAATGTGCAGCTATTCATTTTTCCAAACCATAACTTGGTTTCTTACCTAATATTTTCGTAGCATATGAATGTTGTACTATGCTCTTGGCTGCGTTTTAAGAAAAGGAATCTGAAGTCTTTTTTTGTTTTGTTTTATAGTCAAAAGTCAGGTGTCAGAGCAGAATTACCAGATGAATTCATAAATAGTCTACTTTCACCACAGCTCAGTAAACATGATTGCTGCTGGCCGGGCCAAAGAGTCATTTTGCTTTCACTCTGGCTCTCTTTGCCAGTGGGGAAACCTAACTAATGCTGCTGTCTTTTCAGCCATCCTTATCATAAACGATCACTCTGTGTGGCATGTGTTAATTATTCCAGCAGTCTCGTTTTCCCTCTATTAGATTAATAGCTGCCAATTATGTATCCTCTCTCCTGCACTGCTATTGTGTATACATTTTCTAATTCTCTTCATTACACCAGTGAGTATCTATAATTATAGTTGCAAGTTATCCATTTATCTTTTCAAGGACAGTGAGCAATGCTGGAATGTGTGTGTGTATGTGTGTGTGTGAGAGAGAGAGAGAGAGACAGAGAGACAGAAAGACAGAGAGACAGAGAGACAGAGACAGAGAGAAATAGAAAGGGATAGAAAGATAGAGACAAAGACCAAAAGACAGAAGGGAAGGTATAGGGCAAAGAAAAATATATTGAGTAAATTTCAAAGAAATTGAAACTGTAAAAATTAGAAATTGGCAGATCAAGCTTGGTAGACACATTATATTTATTTTAACATGAACAGCAAACACAAATTCATTTTTTCGTAAGTTCTTAGTCTGAACACAGAGATAAAATGTTATTTTGCAATGCTAGAATTTTCTTGAACCTGTATCCAAATTCCTTTTACTACTTGAAAAATTAATGGTATGTGCAACAAAGACAAGGCTAAAATAATAAAGTTACATGATATCTAATAATTTCATACTATGTTACAAAATTTTATAATATCCTTGGGAAGCAGGTGGAAGAATTAAAAGATACAACCAGTTACTCTCAAGAGGAGCAGTGACATCAAAAACAGATTGTTATTTCTGAAGTTTCCCAATTCTGTGTTCAAAAAGAACACAGAAATTCTTTTTAGAATTTTTCTAGGAATAGTACAATTGTTATCATGAGGGCATTGTGGAGGTAAAGAAGGATGAAAACATTTTCCGTTGTTTGTAGTTCTTCTCCAAAATACCGAAAAATGTTTTTGCAATAAACAGAACAAAGGCACATACTCCCAAGCACTTGAAGACATGAAGCTGTTTCAGGTCTGTCCCCTCCCTTCCTCTTGTTTATGAGAGACTTGGCAGAGAGCCGGCAGGACCTCACCTAATGGGGCAATATATTGTCAGGCCCTTTACAGGAGGGAGTTCTAACCTTTATCTTTTTGAAAACAACAACAATGAATGACCTCCCTTCATGTCCGCTCTACCTATGAATTACTCCTATTCTTATGAACTAATCTCTACAAAGCTTCACTTGGCTCCATTAGCCAGAAAATTGCTTCATCTGTTTTTCTCATTTTTCACCTTTTGTGTAGCTATTAGCAATTAGTAGGTTGTGAAGTCTTGTTTATGTATATCTTCTCCTGTTCCTGGACCATGAACTTTTGCAAATTAGAGATATATTAAAATTATTTACAGCCTCAGTTTATACCATATGTCTCATATTATAGTTAATATTCAATAAACTTCCTACCAATATTTTGCATGAATGCATCCCTTAATGAATTCAATCACTTAGAGTCTGTTTTTACGCATCCATTAGGATGTATTCTCGCAATCACAAGTTAGAATATTTTCCTGAGGCAGTGCCAGTCCCGGTCACAAGTAATTAAAGAAAAAACATCTAATATACATAAATTCTAGATTAATGTCATAGAATTGTAAATACATAGATGCAGTGGTAACTTTGTTCACAAACTTAATTTGTTCCATAATCCTGGCCAAGAAATGAATTGGCCACAAACTGAAATAAACTTTTCTGTAAGGCTCAATGTAAATAAACTTAATCCATTCTGAGCCATATGTATTTTTAGATACTAACAATATGAAGCCAAGTATAATATAGTACAATATTAAAAGAGGGGTTACTTGAGGCAACTGCCGGTACGGAGCACAGGAAGCTGGGTGGGGAGGAACTTACTGGCCAGACGGAGCGTCCCACTCCATAGGGACACCCGTCAAGTCCTACAGGAGTTCCTGTTTCTCTGTCTCTTCCCTTCAGGGTCAATTTTGACCAAAAGTTCTTTTTTTTTTTTTTTTGGTGGAACCAGGGATTGAACTCACACCCTTGCGCTTGCCAGGGAAGTACTTATTCCACTGAGTCATCTCTCTGGCCCCCCAAAATTCTTTTTAACATGACTTGATTTTCGTGTGCTGTCTGACTCTCCAGAAATGGGAGTCCATGTCTCTGTTCCTCAGATGCAACACCCTCTTAGTCCCAGTCATGCTGAGGTGGTGCTTCTCATCTTGGTGTTTGTCCCATTTTTCCATAATGGATTACATCCCATCAGCAGTACCCTCCTCTGTATGTTCCTGTTTCTCAGTGGGATTCTTCTCAGCAAGTGCCTTCTGTCCACTTTGGCATCCAACGAGTTCTGTCACCAGCTCCTCCTTACGTTGCTCAGCAAGCTCCACAGTGTCTGCACCACTGATGGCCATAGCCCTGCACTTATCCATGGCACAGTCTCCTCCACTGTCTGTGTGTCAAACTCTTCCAAGTCTGCTTTGTGGCATTTTGTGGCCAATTCCTCCAGGCTGTGTTTAAGATTCAGTAAAATACCTCTTCCAGGCCAACTAAATAGCTCAGTGGATTGAAGTGCCTGCAAGCAGGTGCAGGGGCTAGGGGTTTGATCCCAGGACCTGCCATACTGGCTCCTTCCCTGGGGCCCTGACAGTAATTGAGCCTGGGCATGGTGGCTGGTGCCTATAATTCCAGATCTTAGGAGGCTGTAAACAGGCAGATCACTACTATGAGTCCAATCTAGTAATGTGACCCTGAACACTCTGTACACCCTTCCAAAAAAAAAAAAAAAATCCAAGGCTTTGTCATTGTTTGATGCAGCAGAGACATTGAAATGATTCGTTCAGAGCTCTTTCAGAAATGTCTCATTAGTTCCTGACAAACCTTCTGGAAAGTGCCTTTGGAACAGTCCCCCCCCCCCACAACTTCTCCCCTTCCTTCTCTTTCTCTTTCTTATGTATTTGTTACAGGGTCTCACTATGCAGCTAGGACTCATAGTGATCCTTCTGTTTTCAACTTCCCCAGTGCTGGGATTACAGGCTTGTGCCACTGCACCCAGACTCAGTCAATGGCTCAGAGCACCTAATGGCAAGGCTGGTGTGTCCTGAGGTACCAGCGATTGATCCCTGGTCACTGCTTCCCTAAGCAGGATCTCAGTCTGCTGCTCTATCACGCAAGCCCAGGTGCAGCTTCTTGAAGCTGCAGATTTCTCACCAGCCCAAGAACTGAAGAAGAGGTGTTGTATTCAGGGGAACAACTTGGTCTTTATAAATTCACAGCCAGCATCTGTGTCATCCACTGAGGCTGGGGTGGCGGTGGTGCAGGGTCACTGTCCATCAGATGAAACGATCTTTCAGGAAGTGAGTTGCCAGAAAGATGTCTCATCAGGGTGGATATGAAACCTGGGGCAGTCATTGCATGAGTAATTGCCATGACACAAGATTTCTCATTGGCCTCCCCACATGCCAGGCGATCTGGCCTTCCTCAAGTTCTATTCCATGGATGCGTGAGGGGCCTGGGCATGGTGCACCAGTAGTGGGTTAGTTTTCAGATCAGTGCTTACATTCACACAGCTACAAGCTCTGTCACTCCTGGTGGACTTGTGCCTCAGAAGTGCCATTTCCTCCCACAAGGTACATCTTCTCTAGAAAAGCCTGGTTCATTGCAGTTGAACACTTCAGAGTAAATTTCCTTCTGCAGTCACGAATTCTAAGAATTCTCTCTTGTCAGCATCTGCCGCTGGAGTAATCACCGCATTACCAAACGGTGCATAATTCATAAACTAGCCTCTACTGGCTGCAAATTCATCACTTATTGCATTCTAGAGGGGCGTTTTTGTAAATCACTGTGTATGTCCTAGCTTTTTCATGAATCATAAATTCACTAATGTTATACGCTGCCAGGTGTTTCTCATTCAGTCAGGCTAACAAAAGGCTTTGCACCTCTTCTAGCACTGTGTCCTCTGCTTCACGAACATTCTTACTCCTTTTGTCACATCAGCTCCTTGGATGGCACCTTTGCTCTTCATAATGGTTGAGATGATCAACTTCACCATCTTGCACTCCATGGCCAAACTAGTCATAAAAACTGTGCTCATGATTTTCTGCAATTCCCTTCTTCAATTCAAAGGTTATTTTCTGCAAAACCTCCTTCGTTTATTCTTGTTCTGCACTTTCTTGTGGCCTTCATTATTGCCCTATACATTTTTGTTACCTTCATTAAGCTTCTGCACTTTCATTTTAATATCATACTTGCCCTACACTTTCTTTGTCATTGTATAGGAGTGGATAATATCACACAACGTGATACTGAAAAGAAGCCCACAAACGTTCCACAGCAAGTGGACGCAGGGTTGTCTGTGACCAGGAACTTAGCTGCAGAATGGCATGCCCAAGTGCCAGAGTGGGAGCAATGGCTGCGCTTGTCTTCATGACCCAACCCAGAGTTCATGAATGGAAGCCACATGTAACCAAATGCTTCTGATCATTAACCACATGGTTCAAGAAGGTATTACTGTACACGATATGCAAATATATTTGCACACATATGCTTCTTAAAATCTGCAATATGTTTTGGTAATTAAATCATACTATCAAACTTCTATCTAGTTTCATTAATGTTATATAATTCCCTTTGTAACGTATAGTCCATGAAATATTAACATTTTAAAAATTATTTTATTTTAAATATATAAGAAATATTGAAAATAAAGTTGTAAATACTAACTTTGTCTTATTGTACATTTTTTAAAACTACCTAGGCCCATTAACCTATAAAAGCATCAATTTTATCTTTCTTTAAAACTGAGTAATACTATATTAAAATAACGTCTTGGGACTGGGGAGATGGCTAAGGAGAATAAGTGCTTCCCTGGCAAGTGCAAGGGTCTGAGTTCAATCCCTGGTTCCATCAAAAAAATAATAATAAATGGAAAATAAAATAACATTTTGTTTTTTATCTGTTCTACAGGTGATGAGAATCTGACTTGTTTCCAAGATTTAGCTATGTCAAATTGTGCTACTATAAACATATGTGTACGCATATATTATTGTGGTATGATGTTTTCAGCTCACCTGGAAAAATACTCTGAAGGAGAATGGCTGGGTTGAATGGGATCTCTAATCCTAGCTTTCTGAGGAGTCTCCACACTGATTTACAAAGGTGGCTGTACTAGTCTACCTTCATACAAACAGTGGGAAAGGGTTCTTTTTCTCCCACAGCTTCTCTAGCTTTTGTTATTAGCAAATTTCTTTATGATAGCAATTCTTTCTCAAGCAAAATAATATCTCAGTGTCTTGAATTCCTCAAATGATCAGTGGTGTGAAACACTTTTTCATGCATTTATTTGCCATTTTTACTTCTTATTCTGAGGCTATACTCTTAAATGAATAAATCAGACCCACATGTGCAAACATCATATTGTCTCCTTAGTGTAAAACCTGAAAGAATAAATAAAATCTCAAAGGTACAAGAGAAATAGTAAAACAGAAAGAGACTGACCATAAAGAATGAACAATTGAGATGAGGGAAAGGAAGAAAGATAGAAGAAAAACATAGGGGTAAAATCATGTTACTCTTTTACAGGATAGGTGAGATGATTGTACTATTAATTTCTATCAGTTGTTTGAAGGTAGAAGTTAATATTTAAAGTTTTTACTGTGTTTTTTTTTTTTTTCTTTATTTATTTTTTGGCAGAACCGGGGATTGAACTTAGGCCCTTGCACTTGCCAGGGAAGTACTTATTCCACTGAGCCATCTCCCCGGCTCAAGTTTTTACTTTGACTAACTCTAGTATCTGCAATCTGAGCGAAGACATTGCGGATGGCAATGTGTAATAGAATGAGCATGGCTGAACACCTTCCATCTTGTTCTTTTAAATGTGTACCATCTCTAATGTCTTCTCTATTATTATTATTATACTCTTTTTAAAATAAATTAAAAATAAAAAGTAAAAAAGAGAAGGAAAAAATTGAATTTTATTGAAGGAAGTGTTAATATTTAACTGTTTGATCAATCTTGCATGCCTATATCTGGTATTTTGACCAGCAAGTGTCATGATAATATGTAATATAACAACTACTGTTAATTTATATTCTTATATATTAAAAGTCGTTTATTGTCATAGGTTTCTTTGTTTTTTTCTCTTTAAAAAATAAGAAAAATACAAAACTACATAAACCCAAATACATTGTAATTACCATTTTTGCCAGTATTATTAAATATACATTATTATATATAATATATGCTTTGTACATTTAATATATGATGTAATATATATATATATATATATATATATATATACCCATAATACCCTGGTTTTTATTTCTGTGAAATACATAACCATAGACTATGGCTTGAAACAATACAAATTTATCATGTGGATTTATGGTGGTGCAAATGTCTTGGTAATACATAGCAAGATCTTCTCCTTGAGATCATCTAGAGACTTGAGTAGAGGAGCCCTGGTGATTGGCAGTGTTGGTAGAATCCATCTTCAGATATTTGTAGGACTGAGGATCTTGGCTGCACCCTAGCTTTAGGCCTAATTTAGTTTATGGATGGCTTTATGGGTCTTCCCTGGAAGGCAAAATACTTTTTCAGAATACATAGAATCAAGGCTGTATTTTTCAATAATACCATTAGAGTGAAATCCTCATCACTGCGGCCATATTCTATTGACCAGAACCAAATCACATGCCCTGTCTACAGTCAGAAATGATTGTCAAATAGGTAAATAAGAAGAGTTGGTGACCAATGAGGTACTTTTGATTATGCAGTTTACAGTAAACCTGTAGAGTTTTTAAATAATGTTTCTAAATACATCAGATACGATATAATTTGCATGAAATACCACTATTTACTTTAGCACATCTGTCTGGTCCTAGTGCACATTTTTAAAAATTTTACTGATGTCATATTACTATATTGTTAATATTCCAGAATAAATTTCACTGTATGTTTCAAATTCTACCATTATCCTCAAGTGTTTAGATATAGAACTAGCATTAAGTGGAGCATAAAGCCCATACATTAGATTTGAGCAAATCTGGCCTAAGATCTATCTATCTATCTATCTATCTATCTATCTATCTATCTATCTATCTATCTATCTACCTACCTACCTATCTATCTATCTATCTATCGATAGATTTTTTTTTTTTTTTGCAGAACTGGGGATTGAATTCAGACCCTTGCACTTGCCAGGGAAGCATTTATTCCACCTAGCCATCTCCCCAGCCCCTGGACTAAGATATTACAGTACTAGCTCCAGCTTTGTCTGACACATGCATAAGTTACAGTGTATAGAATGACTATCTTCCACACTGTGGAGAATACAAGGAGCACTAATGGTACTACTGCAGGACCTTGAACTGGGGAAACAGAGTTAGGTACATTTAAAAATACTGTATTTAGATTTTGGAAGATGTTAGGTCTACTGCTTTAAGTCAAACTTCAAATTTATTGATTTCAGTGAAGTTAGGAGAACAGAACAGATAGCTCAGTGGATTAACATGCCTGCTTAGGCAGACACAGGGACCAGGGTTCAATCTTTGATGCATGCCAGCCCCCCTCCCAGAGGCACACTGAGATGGGGACTGAGACTGGGTGTGGTGGCATGTGTGCCTGTAATCCCAGTGCTTGGGAGGTTGAAAATGAAAAGATCACTGCAAGTTCAAGCTATGTAGTGAGATCCCGTAGAAATCATACTAAATACATTGAACAAAATTAATGAAATTAGGCAATGACATGAACCTCCATGAAGCATTCTCTCTGTCTTCTGCAGATGCAGATAAGTTCAGGAAGAGGCAGATGATATAGTCATGAGCTCCAAATGAAATGTTCTACTGTGAAGTCTTTCCTGGAATTGACAGGTGTATGATAGACACTTGAGAGTTTGTTAATTGATTTATTTTTCATAAATTGAGAAGTCACTGTGTGTAGATCTGTAATACATCTTTCTCAGAGGAAAAAAAAAAATAGCAAAATGACAAATGTAAACGTTTGGAAGAATGTTGATCCTACCGACTCATGAATGGTAATAAAATACTAAATGTTGATATAAACAAATTGATGTTTCTTGATTATATGATGTAATTTAAAAAAAATACAATTACACTGTTAAAAACTGAATTCAGTTCCAGAGGTATTATTCATGATTTAACAATTTAAGGGAAACCATTCAGAACTCCTTGGGCTCATATTTTCTTACCAATAAAAATGTTATGATAATGCTTGCTTACTTTATAACATCCACATTTTCCAGGGATATTTTGGTCGTAAAAATATATAACTTTGCGATATTTTAAGTGGTGATGGTTGTTAAATAAAGCATAGTCTTAGCCAAGTGTTCTACTAATTCATATATGGAATGACAATAGCTTATGGAATACATTTACATGTTAATAGTTTATCTTAATTTATACATTTATTAAAATCAAGGTTTCCATTACATTGAGAATGCTACATAGAATAACTTTAAATTTCAGGCTGCTTAAAAAAATTAGGTCATACTGCTGAAGGCAACACCAGTCCTTTCTAAAATGGGCTTTTCCTCATTTAACTTAATGGGAAAGATTATGACTTCCTACTTTCCAGGTGTGATTTCATGCCCTCAGATGTCGACTCTCTACTCACTCTCCAATTAAATTAAATGAAATTGTTCCTATGGATGCAATTAACTGAGCTGGTGTATAGCAAGGACCTCATTATTGTGCACACGGTCTCAGAACCCAGGTTCTTTCCCCTTTTACCTGCTATCTTTGTACTTTCCAAATGTTCATCCCAGTGAGCAAGAAAGCTAAAAGTTTATTCAGTAAGTTTGTTAAACTATCAATTGCTTTTCACAAAGCTTCAGGCAGAACATGAAGATTAAAATGGTAAATAGGTTTGGTTTCTACTCTTTTTCTATAAGAAAAGAAAGAATAGAGAGAAATCCTAATGAGCAGACAAAAGTAACAGAGGCATTAATTGGAGCAACACTCTTATCAAGACAGGGGTCTATGGAAACAGACTGGAAGATGTGAGCACCTTGCCCCAGGTTGAGGACAAATCAGTAACAAGCAAGAGCAGGACCCAAGTGATCTTAACATTCGGCTGCGATCTGAGAATGAGACATTCCGTTTTCTCAGTGTTAAACATGCCGACTCTCAGTGTTGTACAAAGTAAAACTGGAAATTGTGGAAATGAAGAATGGAGACCAGCTTCTCTCCTGGTTCTCACCATAGGAAGAGCATATGAATCACTTCAGATAAGTCACATGACACAGCACAGAAAAATGTTAGAGGAACTCAGCTGTCACCGTGCATGGTGAACTTTTGTTCGGATAAAGACTATATTCATACAGAGTTATTGATTTGAATGTAGAAGAAATAATTTCACTCCATTTAATTATTTTTATTTCAGTACCAAGAATCAAACCCAAGGCTGTGAGTTTGCCAGACAGGTCCTGTGCCACTGAGCTACTTCCCTGACCCTCACTTCATTTTTAATCACAATTTTTGCTACACAGAAATTAGTAGGATGTTAACATTTAAACAAACAAAAAATAAGAGAATCAAAAGCTGTTTTAATTTCAGGCATATGAATAGCATTATGGCTTTGATTAAGATAAATAATTTCTGCATTTCTCAGTACTGTGTAATAATCAAGTTATACTACATTTTGTATTTATAATGAAGGATTTTTGTTAGTGTTTATTCTATTACACCAACAACTTACAAAAGTTAGGAGTACAGTTTTAGGAAAGAGACCATGATTTCTCATCAAGATGGCTTTTCTTTTTTTTTTTTTTTTTTTTTTTTTTTTTTTTTTTTTTTTTTTTTTTTTTTTTTTTTTTTTTTTTTTTTTTTTTTTTTTTTTTTTTTTGTGGCACAACTGGGGATTCAACTCAGGTCCTTGTGCTTGCCAGGGAAATGCTTATTCCACAGAGCCATCACCCTGGCCCCAAGATGGCTTTTCTTAAAATTTCATACTTTGACATATTTTATTGCTCCATGGGTACAAATACTGAGTGTGGTATGGAAAAGCAAGTTTTATAAAATAAAAGTAGTGTAGACTGGTGAAATCACTGTGGGAATTAGTGTAAAGATTCCTCAGAAAACTTGCATTAGAGGTTCCACTATTCCCATCTATTCCTCTTCTGGGTATTTCTCTGGAAAGATTGAAAACATCATCTCACAAGTATATGTATACCCATGTTTGTAGCAGCCCAATTTGTATGGCTAAATCTTGGAAACAACCCAAATGTCCACAAACAGGAATGGATAAAAAAGATGTAGTTTTATACAATGGGGTATTATTCAGCTATAAAGAAAGATAAACTTGAGGATTTTATGAGTAAGTGGATGCAAATAGGGACATATTCATAAGTAAAATAAGTCAGATTCATATGTATAAATCTCACATTGTCCTCCCAGTGTAAGAAACTGAAATAGTACACAAGAGCCAGGAGAAACAATACATACAGTGAAAGGGAAAGAAACTGCTCAAAAGAACATCTGAAATGGGGAAAAGGAGAACAGGAAAAATAAATACATGTATACAAATAACTTAAGATAATGGTACTGCTAAATTCTATTATTTCTTGAAAGAACTGTTAATGCTTATATTGTTTGATTAATTTTGCATGCCTTGGGCTGGGGAGATAGCTCAGTAGAATAAATGCTTGCCTGGCAATGCAGGTCCTGAGTTTAATCCCCAGTACTACAATAAAAAAAATTGTGTGCCTGAATTTGGTAAGCTGAGCAACTACTTTGAAGGTAACAACATGCAATGTAATAACTGTTATTAATTGATCATCTTCTTTTGAAATTTTGTATCATCTTTGTAGTTTTTCTTTTGCCTTTAAAATGAAAATGTAACATGCTTCAGAACTACAAACAAATAAACTATGTGAACAAAATTGAAATTGGCCACTTACTTAGTTACCAAGGCCTGTAGAAGTAGCATGTGCATGGCCTGTATCCTGTCTAATAACAAGCAATAGAATTGCCCCACATGTCAGAAAGCTTCAGGTGAATTACTGCTAGATGGCAAGAACAGGAGCGGACAGTCCCAAGCATTATGGAGACAATAAGTGGCTTTCTAACTCTGTTTCTCTGGCTAGAGTTTCTATGTAGAAAAATGCCTTGGGAGGAGAGAAAAAATAGGCTCATCCTTGAGATGTAGAACTATACTAACAAAAGTGATATCTTCTTACTTTAAATGTTGCCTCTGTTCTTGGTGTTCTATTTAGAGAATGCTGATTCACCACATATTTAAGGACACATTAAATATTTGAAATTCTGTGACTCTTATCTCCAGATTCGAAAGATTCCCAGGGAACTGCCAGGACTATCTGGACCATTCTAGTTACTTCTAATTCAATGTCTGCAGAATAGTCCCTGAGAAGAGAAGGACTTCTGCGGAAGTCCTTGATACAATTGGGATTTTTGCACCCAAAGATCTCTTACAGGAAGAATTAATACACAGTGAAGCAGATGGTTAAGAAACACACAATACAGTCTCATCAAATTATACTACAAAATAAGTTTTACACAAACTGAAGGGTTGCAGGTTGAATCTAAACTTTCTTTAACATTGTTAACTAGCTTAATTTTCTTACAAGGGTAAGACTAATGTATACCTAGCAATGAAGTGCATGAATGGATATACTGTTATTAATATCACTTATTTGATACTGCTAAACCACAATTTAAAGTGGAAGTTTTAGGACTAATAACTGTTTAGTAGAAATGGTATCATGCTATTGGAGAACATGTAATCCACGAAAGCTTGTCAGTGGTTGAGAAGACTCTATTTGTTCAGTTACTGAACAAACTCCTTTGTTCTCTTCAGTTTTACTTAAATTTTATTATCACCCATCAAGTAACATACTTTCATATTTGAAGACATTTGCTGTGATTGAGAAATCCTTTGATAAAGCTCACCCCGAACCTATTTGCTCAAATTCTTTAGCCATATATTTATAGAACATATTATAAATCTTGAATAATTTTACTTTATCTTTGTTTAGGATCTCCCTATGCAGCTTGATTCACAGTGCTCCTCCTGTCTCAGCCTCCATGGCACTGAGATTACAGGTATGTGCCACCACACCCTGTTTCAGTGGCCAGCACAGCGCTTCTGGGTTCTTGGACACGCACGGCATGCAGTACCGATGACTGAACTAGGTCCTTGCGCTGACCAGGCAGGCACTTAGACTGCTAAACTATCTTCCCTGCCCAATTTTACTAATTTTGGTTCCAGCACCTCTACTTTCTCCTTCATGCTC
Organism: Ctenomys sociabilis; assembly: GCA_004027165.1. Taxonomy (NCBI): domain Eukaryota; kingdom Metazoa; phylum Chordata; class Mammalia; order Rodentia; family Ctenomyidae; genus Ctenomys; species Ctenomys sociabilis. Next base: position 25,877 of record PVKA01001090.1, on the reverse strand, counting down.
TTAGCTCCATTCAAAGCTATTCCTTGTATTTATCTGCTCCATTCTCTTTCTGGAATCTTTGTCATCACATTTTGTCTGTTTAGAGAGTAACAGCTACAGCAGCTACAGCATCTGGATTTATTGATTTTCATTATACCTACTGACATGTTACACTTGTCAGTTCTCTGGGGACAACAGGAACAAACTTCAAGGACAGAGACAATTCTACCCATGAGAACTTTTCCTCTGCTTTCTGACAGCAAGGGAAAACCAAAAGTACATTCTTAGTATACATAATTATTACTCTTGGATTACTATTGAATAAAACAGAACACAATGTGATCATAGGATGTAGTTTTATGATTAAATGCAGTTTAAATCCAGACTCCTCTCTAAGCACCTCTCATTATCCTATTGTTACAGATTCACTGATGAATATGGTTTTACATTATGTAGTTACCCATGTGGGATTATGTGAACAATGCCTCAAAGAAAAAAATTACAAAGTTAACTTGAACAAAACTAGAAAGTTATTATCCAAAAGACACTTTTACATAAATTGTAAGTAGCCAAGAAGAAAAAAAAAAAAAAAAAAAACCTTCAAGTCATATGATAAAGAAATGATATCTACAATACAAAAGAACATTTGCAATTAAACAAAACTGGTCAAAATTTTTGAATTGGCATTTCAACAAGGAATATTACCAAATGGCTATTAATTGCAGAAACAGTATAGTCAATAACAACTTGGAAAAGAAAATTAGCATCCAAGAGGTACACTTGCACGTGCAACAGAACGATTATCTTACAGAAGGATAACATCATAGTGTTGGCAAGGATATGAAGAAATCAGGACGCTTATGTTTGACTAGTGGGACTGAGCAGTGTTGGAAACACTTTGGGAGATATTTTATCACTGCCCTTTAAAGTTACCCTGCAACTCTGCAATTCCATTCCTAGACATCTACCCAAAACAGTCACCCACCTGTTTAAGTAAAGACCTCAATATGAATGCAATATTAATACTTAATCTTTAATATTGATTTAAAGACTTTTGTATTATTTACAACCATGTTGTTTTGTCTTCTAATATGCTGACATAGGCTTCAAAGTCAATTGTGAAACATAGAGTTTTATCTCTCCTACAGGAAAGGACTATAAGACAGGAAGGAGTCAATACCTCTGTCATACTGAGTGAGCATGGCCATCTCTTGCTGAAATTCATTATCTTTGTAAAAGGTTTTCTTGGCCCAAGATGGGACAGACACATCTGCAAACTCGCAAGTACACATGCACTTATATGACAGTTCTCTGCTTCTTTCTCTTCTTCTTGAATTAAATTATCTTACTTGATGAGGTTTCTCAAAAGGTAAGAAATTAGTGAATGTAAGGTGGGACATCACAAAATTTCCTGACCTTGGAGAGAATCGTTAGCATTAGCTTTAGCAATGATTTTTTTTTGAAAACACAAGAACTTAGGTAACAAGTGTATAAATGAACAAGTAGAGCTATATCAAATATGAGGTTTTCACAGAAAGGAGAATCAACAAAAAGGAAAAGCATCCTATGCTTCAGAAGAAAATATTTATAAACCATGTATCTTAATAGGTTATAATTATATATATAATACATAATACATAATATGTTATATATTATATTATACATATGCATACATATATATATGTATATGTGGATATGCATATAAAATTCATAGAAATAAATAGCCAAAATTTTTATTTATCTTATTTATTTATTTATTTATTTATTTATTTTTTTTATTTATGTAGTCCCTGGTGTCTTAGCCTGCTGAGTGCTCAAATCACAGACATTTGTCATCAACTCTGGTAATTAAACTGACTAAAATATATAACTATGTTTTTCAAAGAAGACAAAAAAAAAAAAGTCATCAACAACTGACGAGGTGTATGGTGCCCACCTGTGATTCGAGTACTTGAGAGGCTCATGCAAGAGCATCATTGAGCATCCGGGGCCAGAGGTCAAGGTGTTCATAACAAGACACTGTCTCAAAATGTTTAAAAAATAAGCAAATGATCAGCAGCAACTTTTTAAACAATACCCAACCTCAGTAATCATCCCAGAAATACACATTTATAGCAGGAAGATATCATTCATAAACACATATCACTTTGTTGTCACAAAGACTGAAATACAAAACTAAATAAAAGATTACAAACACAGCTGTAGTACAGAGAAAATGTAATTTTTTGTACATTGTGAGAATGTAACAATGTATTTATGGAAAATATTATGGAAGTTGTCAAAAATTTAAAAATAAACCTTTCATATAACCAAACAATTTCTCTATGTGAAGCATAGCCAAGGAAATGTACTCACGTCTTTGAACAGATATCTGTGCCAACATACGAATTGTAGCACTACTAACAAAAGTCCACATGTGGAAACAATTTAAGTGTCAGCTTATAGACAAATTAATAAAAAACTCTGACACACAAAGTGAAATATCACTCACTTTACAAAAAAAGCAGACCCTATCATTTATGCAAATAGGAATAAAAATAAAAAATATATAGATTAAATGAAATAAACCTGATCTTAGTTATAGGTAGAATCTTTAAACAGAAAAAATATAAAGAATGATGAACTTGAAGCCTTTATATTTAAGTGAATTCCACTTGAAGATATACTTATAGAAATAGCAGAATGGGGTTTGCTAATAAGGTGTACAAAAATGAGAAGTGTTGCTCAGAGGGTGCAAGCTATAGTCACATGTGATTAATAAATCCAAAAACCAAATGTATAGAATATCTGACAACACTGACTTGCATACTTGAAAATTTGCCTACTAAACACATGAATCTTTGAGGAGGCCTTTAGATCTAAACCACAGGCTACACTTTAAGTAGAAACAATAATTAAATGTATATGCTTGCATAATAATGTGGATTTTATTCTTCCTGAAAGGAATCTTTTTATTTTCCCCCAATGAAACTCTGCAGATGAACACAAACTTTTGAACTAGTCTGCTTTTCCCTATTCTTTAAGGCTTAACATAATCTTTAAGACTGAAAGCTAACTAGTAAGGACCACTGTAGCTATCTTTTATCACTTCTGCTCCATAATTAATCAACATATAAAATATTGATATGGAACATGTTCATAAGGTACACGATTTTTCTTTTTGTAATTCATCTTTCAGTGCGTCTACGATTTCAGTCCTTTGGACTGTAGGCTTCCCTTTAGCATCCTTGCTCCAATTACTTCACGGACTTCACTAGTGTACGTCACGCTCTTTGCCCCTGCAGTGCACATCATGGGCCCTTCATGTCTATTTTGTTTATTCCAATGAAAGGGAAAATGTTCAGGATCACCACAACCCACACCATGGGGACCAGATTTGGCATCATCTCTGTGACCAAGATAATCCTGACCAGACAGCGTTTGTTAATATTCTCTAGCATTCTGTTTGGATTGTTTTCCAATGTCTGTCATGATGGCTGAAGTAGTAACCCGCAAAAAATAGACTGTGAATTATCACTAGTGATATTCACTTAATTCTATATATAATTAGGAATAGATAAGGAAATTAACCAAGTTCTTTTTTAATTCTTTAAAATAAATATTTCTTCATCTTCTGTTGTCCTCTAGGAAAACATATACAAATAGCAGTGCAATTTCACATCTATTAATAAATATTCCACCAATTTTTGGATGTAGGAACAAATATCAAGACCATATTTTTTTCTGTCTTAGAGTAAATGTATTTGTATTCACACAAATTTGTAGTAGTCATCTGGTAACTGTTAGATAAATTATCTTGAAAAAATATCATCAGAAACTGTTCCAAACCATGAAGACATTTTTGTAATACTGACAATTAATATTGTCTATTACTTACATCTTTTTGGAAAAAAAGTTAAAAACTGTTATCTGTAGCATGCACAATACCAGCTCCATTTTTCAAAGATATTTAAATCCTCATGTAAGAATCCATAATTCAGAAATCCAGAAACCTAACTATTTGTGTATAATTATAGCAAATAATGCCATAACAACTTACTCTGTGCACTGCACAAGTGCCTTTCTATATGTCTGCTAGAAATAATAATATATGAATAGATCTTAGAGTTCTATGACACTGGCAAGAAATGAGAGAAACCATTATTCTCGCACAATTAATTTAGAAAGTAAAAAACTGAGTTTCAAGGTATGAGATGAAACTGATTCCATGCATTTTGTGTATACCTATAAATGTATCCCATGCCAATAGCACCTGTACTATAGGTGTTTGTCCAAAAGCATGACTAAATTTAGTCATAGAAAAGATAGCAATGTATCAAACGCTAAGAATTTATCTGATACTAACATAACGATCTTCAAAACTACTAATGTATTTTTTTTAAAGAAGCAAAACCAACAAAACAGTTAGTTTACTATTTTAGGCATACATTTCAAAATATTACTTGCTGAGAAACAGAGAGGTCTATGTTTCAGTGTCTGCTTTGGTGAACTACTAGATAAGAAGCTATTTAATGCAGGCCCAGTCAACGTCCCTCATTCTACTATTCATCCTGGCCAGAGGCAGCCCACATGTGAAGAGAGAGAACTGTTTGTATTTCCCAGTTAACTGAAGAATCAGGAGGGAGGCCAGCTCCCCAAGGACAATGGTGTTAGGTCAGAAGTAAGGCTAGGCAAATTAGTGTGAGCCAAGTAACAATCCACATTTTTCTATCGTAATGATTGCAAGTTTTCTTGTCTTAATACTTTCAGAAGCTGATTTTATTTTCTATGGCTTTTTTTAATCATTTGTGTAGAGAAAGGCACAATAATAGTGATATATTTGGGGGTCACCAGAGAATATTATTTATCTTTCAGATTAACGCAAATTGTGGCTGAATGTCCTGTTTCATTTCTCCACTCCCATCTTGCATAGATATTTCTAACACATTATTTTTCATATTTTCTTTTTCCTAGCTAAACTGTGTAATTTGCAGAGAATTATGACAGCCTGTTTTCCTGGCACTGGAAGTACATCAGAATATCTAGGGAGAATTTATTTTAAAAATGTATTTGTTATGTTAAAATCTCACTGCACAGCTTGGACTTGTAGTAATCCTCCTGTTTTCAGCCTCTCCAGCGCAGGGATTACAGGCATGGACCGCCACTCCTGGACTTGGTGCCAGCTCCGCGCCCTCCAGGGACAGACTTGGTGTGGAATGTGGTGCCTGGGATCAAACCCTGGTCCTTGGGCTTGCTTAAGCAGTACCTTAGTCTGCTGAGCTATCATCTTGCCAACCCTGAGTAAAGAACAATTGTAATGTTAGCCCCTGAGACAATAGTGTTTTCCTCTTACACATTGTTGATGGCTTCTCTCTCAGAGTAGCTCTCACATCAACCTTTTCTAAGAATATGGCCTGCCCAATGCCATAAATCTGCTTGTGGCATCCATTTGACTCACCATGCTTCATAGAAGACCATACCTTGCACACTTCATCAGAAACTCCTGAGAAGCAGAGTCCCTATCTCATCAGGATTGATGCAGAGTTATCCCTCAATAAACCCTTCAAAGTCTACTAATTATACTCTGTCAATTAAACTTTTCTGATTGCCCTTGCCTTTTAGTATAATGCGTGTCAGGCCTTTGATTTAAATTAGTGTTTTGGCAAGATTAAATTTTAAAGATCCTCAAGGAAATACCTGGCAAGTTAGTTTTTATCAATTTTAACTTCATTAATACTAGTAGCTAAGACATTTCTAGAAGTCACATATATGATGGTGTGAGTTAAGTCAGAAAAGTACTGAAGATAGCTCTTCTATATTACAGCAAAGGCATAGCATGTACGTGAGACAAAACTCTCCATCCAATACATCTGCAGCTGCAGAGAAGCTGAAATACACAGGGGTAGTACTTGGGGCCCTGCCCAACTATATTCTCCATGCAATAGCATTATTGCCCTCTGAAAACACAAACATTTGGCATATTAAGCATTCTAATGTCGTATTCAAAAGTTTTTTTTTTCATTTCAAAGGCTTTACTTTTGTTCTGCAAGTTCAGAGTTGCATATTGCTTTTATTTAATGAATATCTCCAGTATCTTTGCATTATGTAGATGTGACCTATTCAAATGAAAGTCTGTATTTGAATGTGCCAAATTATGAAAGCAATGTAACAGATTTCAGTTTTTAGAAAGCAATAGACTGATAATTTTTTTTTTATTTCAATTTTTATATTCTGCACTTGAGAGTGCAAGCTCACTATCAGAATATGGCCTACTTAGAACTAAGCATTCAAATTTAAAAGAAAATTGATCACTTTGAAATATATGATAGAATGTCAGTGTTTCAGAAAGAACAGCAAGAGAGAAAAGCAAGCTATACACAAAGCTCTGCAAATAATTTTATGTGAAATAAAAATTTAGTGTAAATTTCTATAAGTAAAGCCATTAACAATGTAAAACCTAATCTGAGTATCTACATATTAAAGTCTCTGTATGTTAAGATTTATATTAAGGTGGAACATTCTGTCTACATCAATTCTTTTTAAACATCCTCTTGAGTCTGAGAATTATTTGTTCAAGATGCTCATATTGTTACAATTTTTATTGGCACGCAAAGAATCCAATTTCCAGGTTCATTACCCAAAACAACATAGATATTTGATACAAGAAAACATCTCAGTGCTTGAGCTATAGATCAAACTATAATTCATATAGCCCATTCCCTCATGGATTATTACGATAAGAAGAAAGCAGAAGAAAAAAGGCAATTTTTCTGCCCGCTTGATCGATGTTCCGTTTGACCTCTGTGATGCCCTCTTGCCATAACCTTTTAAATACCATCTGCTCTTTCTGTGAAGAGTGTGAGGGGATGGAGTCACTTCCAGACAGCAATTGATTATAAGAGCATTAATCAAGGGCATGGATTATCTGCAGCATGACACTGTGTGCTGTAGTTAAGCACTCTGGCCTTCAATACGATGAGAAAAGGCTAATCCCTCGGAGGAAGCCTGAAACAGACTCACTGTCACATGTTTAAAGAGAGCAGAGCAAATAATGCATGAAGGTTTATTGGAATCCATGATAAATTTCAGCAATTTTAGGGCTAATTTGTTTACCAAGTCTAATGGGGTTGGATTGATTATAATATGAGCTCATAAAATGCTATACATAGCTCATGTTTGTTCTAATCACAGTGTGGAAGAGGTTGAGCAGTCTTGACTTAGGACTTAAATATACAGCATTTCTTCATGCACTATAATGTGGGTAACACATGTGTGAGTTTCACACTTATGTTTGTACTAATCAATTCATTTTAAAATAAGATTTAGCTCAAGTAAAAAGCAATTCCACAAATATTTGCTGTCATAAGCAAATGTGTATTATACAGCAATGAGAACTAATTGGTAGGAAATGCTGTGTGTGGGAGAGTGTATGTGTAGGTGTATGTGTGTGTGTGTGCGTGCGTATATAGAGGGAGAAAAGAAGAAAGAGTGGAGTGAATAAAAGAAAAGGTGGACCACAGAGTCAGAGTGGAGTGAGAGTCACAGAGGGAGATTGAAGGATTATTTAAGGTTATTTAAGTCTTAAACACACTTCACTTTTCCTAAATGCTTTATTGTACCTGTTCAGAGTAAATAAATTTCGAGGGCTGATCAAACAGTTCAGCAGATTAAAGCACTTGCCAGTAGGCACAGGGGGTTCCATCCCTGGGCCTGCAGTGCCCACCCTGCCTCCAGGGAACACTGAGATGGCAATTGAGACTGTGTGTGTTGGTGAGCACCTGTAATCCCAGAGCGTCTGAGGCTGTAAAAAGGTGGATTACTATGGGTCTGATAGTAGTGAGACCCTGAATACCCTGAATACCCTAAAACACAAAAAATAAAAAGAGTTAATTTAAATTAACACAAGTGCATTTACTGCTTGTGGCGGATCTGTGCGATGGAGGGAAGATGCTTCCAAAGATAAGCATGGATCCAAGTGGTTTGATTCTCCTCTCTCTCTGTTGTTATTATTTATTATTATTATTATTATTATTATTATTATTATTATTATTATTATTATTATTATTTTGTTCTGTGGATCAAACTCAGGACCTTGCACTTACCAGGCAGGAAGTTAGTCACAGAACTATATTTCTGGGCCAACGATGGTTCAGTTTTAAGGCATGGGCACACACTTTAGAAGTCAGCAGATAGGAGAGGGGGGATGGGCCCCTGCAGAACAATCTATGCTTACATTGGCCCTCTTATTCTCTTCCTTTCATCTTGAGTTACCATTGTATTTTCATCTTATTGGGATGAAGTTACAAGTTTTGAGGTTTTTTTTATTCATCTGTGATTTTATTTACTCTATTTTGGAGTAAAGTTCTTTGGTCCTTCATTAATTTGTAAGTTAGAAATTGTTTAGATACTTGAGATTGTAAACAATTTCTGTTGCTATTGTGTGGCTGGCATTTCTATAAACTTCCTAGTCTTGTGGCTCTTACCCAGTCCTCTAACATAGCCAATGGACGCACTGCATGGCAGGGTGGCGATTATCACCCAGTTGACTGTGACTCAATAATGAGAAGATCAATTTTGTAGACAACTTTTGAAATACCCGAATACTCAGTCTTTTAATATGAGCATATTCCTTTCTTCTTACGATAGATTTTTGTAGTCTCCAACATGAGATTTTTTTTTTTTTTTTTTTTTTTTTTTTTTTTTTTTTTTTTTTTTTTTTTTTTTTTTTTTTTTTTTTTTTTTTTTTTTTTTTTTTTTTTTTTTTTTTTTTTTTTTTTTTTTTTTTTGGTGGAATTGGGGACCGAACTCAGGCCCTTGCACTTGCTAGGGAAGCGCTTATTCCACTGAGCCATCTCCCGTGCCCCTCCAACACGAGATTTTAACCTTACCTGTTTATACACTGGGAACAGGGAGAAACTGTTGACTTAATCATCTTCTCTTTTCTAAGATGGCAGACACCCCACTTCCTGGCTACATCTTCTTTCTGTATATGATCAAAAAGTGACAGTTTTGCTCATTTGGTTTACCTGTAAGTTAACTATGACTGTTTCTTCTGGAAGTACAGTTAGCTCCTCCTTGAAACTTCCCCCAGTATCCCTGGTTTCCGATGCTCCCACTCACTGTTATCATCCCTGGCATGTGGCACTAATGAGCCTCTGTCCTCTCAGGTGTCTTCCAGACTAGTTGGCCGTTTCACATGGTTACGTCATTCTGAAGGCCATTAGGTTTTTGCTTACTACCAAACTAGCTAAGCAAATCTACATTAGCTCACATTTGCTGAAATAATTGCATGCTCTCTTTTCCAGGGACACTCCCTCTATAATACATTATTATCTTTGTGAATATCCCAATAGGTTGTTTTCATATTATTGATACATATTTGGCAGGGTAAATGCCAGTTCCGAAGGGTGCAGCAGTGCTGCTCTAGCATATTAATAAAATAATCAAGATCCCAATACCAAGAGCAGTTTATCTTATATTTTCAATTCATGTAAGGACCTTAAAGTGCAGAGGTTATCCTGGATTACCAGGTGGGACCAAATTAATTGCATATGTCTCTGATATAAATGTGCTTTCCTGGATATTGCCAGAGGAACAGACAACTTCAGCAGAATTTTCCTAGAGATGAAACTGTACAGGTTTTAGTGCAGGAGGCAATGGTAACTGAGCCTTTTTAAGCTAGAAAAGCCATGAAAATTCTTCCATAAAGCCTCCAAAGAATACATCCCTATCAAGCCTTGAATCTTAGTCCATTGAGATACATTTCAGATATTTAATCAGAGGATTTTACTATATAAGGCTAATTTTAATACTATTAGTTTTTTCTAATTTTCTATAAAAGTAAAAGTAAACTAATAGAACAGAAAAGGCAAAAGAAAAAAGACATCATTTGATACCAAAGAAAGCATCTGTGTTTACTTTTGTAGAGAACTTTTTGTTTGTTTGTTTTATGTATTTATGATATAGGCTCTCTATTCAGCTCAGATTCCTTAGTGAACCTCCTATTTTCAGCCTCCTCAGCACTAGGATTACAGGCAACCAACACACACACAGGTCCAGTGGCCAGCAAGGAATGCAGCATGCTGTGCCAGGGATCAAACTGTAGTCCTTGTGCTTGCCAGGAAGGCACATAGATGACTGATTTGTCTCACTCGTCCTTGTAGAGAACTTTCTAACAGAAACTGGAGCAATGAGGGAATCTGTTTCCTCATGGTAAGTGACCCACATTGAGTATAGGGAAACTGTGTCCAAACTCATGATTCCTCATTCCATTCTTAAAAGATCCTTCCACAGGCAACAGCAAAAAAGAAAAGAAGAAGAGAGAGAGAGAGAGAGAGAGAGAGAGAGAGAGAAAGAGAGAGAGAGACAGACAGACAGACAGACAGACAGACAGACAGACAGAGACAGAGACAGAAAGACCAAATGACAAAATATGTTATTTATTTAAAAAATAAAGCCCAGCCCATCCCACTCTGCAAAATTACAGAGCCCCTAGCCCCAAGCCTGGCAAGCGACTGAAAAGTTTTGTGAATCTTCTGGTCTCTGACAAAGCGCAGCAGAGCCCGGTGAGTGCGTGGGAGAGCTTCTGCACTCCCCAGAGCTCCCTGGGCCAGGATCACAACAGAGGGGAACCACAGGATCACAGTTGTGCCAGAAGGGCTGCAGTAAGAAGGAACTGAACACAATAGCTAGGTCCAGGCCAGGCATAACTGGATAATCTCAAACTTAATAGACTGGCACCAGAATGTCATTACACGCTAAGGTGGTAACTGCACCAAAGCGCTACACCAGAGGTCAGAGGTCAGTGCTATACAAAATGACAAAGATAAGGAGAAAAATGGAATCTCAGGCCTCAAGCCCACCAATAATAAGTGCAGTGGACACTAGATCATGTGAAATGAATGAACAGAAGTGGAAGCAACGAAACAACAGCAGAAAGATATAGAGGAACTCAGACCAGATTAACAAAGCCTGAAGCAAAAAATTTTTGAATACATAGCATCTGAAGGAATGAATCAAATCCACAAACGTATGGGGGAAACCCAATGCCCACCCAGAACTAGTGCAGAGAACATTATTCCAGCTGAAACGTATGAATTAACAACATTGGGAGCAAAGAAACAACAGCAAAATGGTAAATAGGAACTGAGAGCAGAAATAATTTTGAAAATAAAAAAAGAAATCTTTGAAATCAGAGTATCTGAAGTAGAGAATGAATTCTGGAAATATATAGAGGAAACCCAATTTGGAAAAAACTCTTCAGTAAAAGAATTATTAGCTACCTCTAAAGAAGACACTGATAAAAAATCGAGGAGATTAAAAATATGACAGATTCCTTGAATGCGCAGCACAGAAAAGAAATAGATCACATGAAGCAGAGTCAAAGAGATATAGAAGAACATAAAATCTCAATCCCGACTCTACAAAACCGTTTGAGTGAAAGTGAAGATGCGTTTTGGATCTTGAAGACACTGGTGCAGCTAGCGAAAAGGTGAGAAGTGATACCTTCAAAACAACGAGGATGCAGGAAAAAATAATCCATCACATGCAAGATAATGCCAAGATGAACAATGTGAAATAAATAGGCATGAATGAGAATGAAGGAGTCAATACAAATTATATGAAAAGAACATGGGCAGAAGTAATTGCAGAAAGCTTCCCAAATATGAGGAAACAATCCAACATTCAGGTAACTGAAGCATACAGAACACCAAATAAATTCAACCCAATTAAAAACACACCAAGACATATTATAGTCAAGATCCCAGAAATCCAACACAACAAAAATACACTGAAAGATGCTAGAGAAAAGAAGCAGATCACATTCAAAGGAAAACCCATCAGAATTATAGCCAACTTCTCTATACAAACAATGAAGGCAAGGAGAGTATGGAGCAGAGTTCTTCAAGTCCTGCATGAAAACAAATTCCAGCCCAGACTACTATACCCTGCAAAATTCTCTTTCAAGTTTGATGGAGAAGTGAAATACTTCCATGACATAGAACAACTAAAGAATTTCATATGACAAAGCCATCTTTACACCGGCTACTGAAAGATGTTCTGCAGAGGGTCCACAATGACCAGAACTCCACGAATGGGAACAGAAGGAACCCATTAAATAAGGCAAACAATTAAACACAGGAGAAAAAGGAATTAACAGCAGCAGGTAAATAACATGACAATCATAAGTCAACACATTTCACTTATAACCATCAATGTAAATGGACTCAATTCACCCACTAAGAGAAACAGACTGGCACAGTGGATTAGGAAACAAAATCCAACAATATGCTGTATAAAAGAAACACAGTCAACTCAAAAAGACATTCATAGGCTTAAAGTCAAAGGATGAAAAACAATGCTACATGCCCCAGCACCTCAGAAAAAAACAGTAGTAGCAATTCTGCTCTCCGACAGTCTCAACGTCAAACCAAGAAGGATCAAATGAAATAAAGAAGGTCACTATATATATATAGATTAGGGGAAAAACTCAAGAGGCATAGGTACCACTCATAAATATCTATGCATCAAACACAGGAGCACCCAACTATGTAAGGCATGAAAAACCTAATATCCAAGACCACAATATTAACAGGAGACCTTAACATCTCCTTATCTCAAAACGATAGGTCAACCAGACAAAAAAAATTAATAAAGAAGTAGCAGAACTGAACCAGAGCTCGGAACAAATGGACCTGGTGGAAATATACAGAGTGTTCCACCCAACCATAGCTGAATACAAACTTTTTAGCTGCACACACTACGTTTTCTAAAATAGATCACATACGAGTCCATAGGTCATGATTAAGTATATGCAAGAAAAACAGAAATTATCCCATGCATATTATCCTACCATAGTGCAATGAAACTGGAAACAAATGACAAAAGAAACCAGAAAAACATGCTAAGCACATGGAAATTAAACAACACCCTATTTAGCAATCAATGGGTCACAGATGAAATCAAAGAAGAAATTCAACAATATCTACAATTCAATGAAAATTGAACAACAACTTATCGGAATTTCTGGGACGCAATGAAAGCAATTCTCATAGAGAAAACTATAGCTATGAAATCACACATTAGGAAAACAGAACAGGAACAAATAAACACTGTAATGTTGCACCTCTGACATCTAGAAAAAGAAAAGCAAACAAAACCCAGAGTCCAAAGACAGGAAACAATCATAAAGATTAGAGCAGAAATTAATTCAATTGAGAGGAAGAAAACATTTCAAAGAATCAATGAATCAAAAAACTGATGCTTGGAAAGACTAAACAAAATTGAAAAGCCCCTAGCTAACCTCATCAAAAAGAGGAAAGAAAAAAATGAAGTACAAGCAATAAGGAATGAAAAGGGTGAAATCACCACAGATCGAGTGGAAATTCAGAAGACTATCAATAGCTACTTCAAGAATCTTTACGCTCACAAAATAGAAGACACAGAAGAAATGGACAGATTCCTTGAAAGGTACAAATTACTAAAACTGAACCAAGAAGATATAACAACTCTTAATACCTTAATAACAGCCAACAAGATACGAAATGTAATAACAAGCCTGCGGACAAAAAAAAAAAAAAAAAAAAAAAAAAAAAAAAAAAAAAAAAAAAAAAAAAAAAAA
>PVKA01001090.1:0-12198 GCA_004027165.1 Ctenomys sociabilis | reverse complement strand
AAATCAGAGAAACACACAATTAAGAAAGAGAACTATAGTCCAATCTCCCTCATGAACATAGATGCAAAAATCCTCAATAAAATCTTAGCAAATAAAATATAGCAAATCATCAAGAAGATCATACACCATGACCATGTGCAATTCATCCCAGGGATGCAAGGATGGTTCAGTATGCAAAAATATATAAATGTAATGCACTATACAATTAGATTGAAATCTAAAAACCACATGATCATCTCAATTGATGCAGAGAAAGCCTTTGACAAGGTTCAACACTCATTCATGTTCAAAATCCTATAGAAAACTGGAATAGATGGACTCTACCTCAATTTGATAAAAGTGATCTATGACAACCTAACAGCTAATATAATTCTAAAAGGGGAAAAACTGAAATCTTTTACTCTTAGGTCTGGTGGAAGATATGGCTATCCACTATCGCCCATTCTATTCAATATGGTTTGGGAATCATTAGCTACAGCAATTGGACAAGAGGAAGAAATAAAAGGAATAATAATAGGTAAAGAAAAAGTTAAATTATTAGTATTTGCAGAAGATATGATGCTTTACTTGGAAAACCCAAAAAATTCCACCAAGAAACTACTAGAATTGATACAGAAAGTCAGTAGCATAGCAGGATACAGGTCAATGCTCAAAAGTCAATAGCATTCCTTTGCACAGATAGCAAACACACTGAAAAGGAAACTATAATACAATAATTTTTACAATAGCACTGTGGAAAATGAAATACCTTGGAATTCACTTAACCAAGGAAGTCAAAGATCTTTTCAAGATCTTTTCAAAGATCATTCCTAAGAAAAGAGATCGCAGAGGATTTCAGAAAATGGAAAGATATCCCATGCTCCTGGATAGGAAGAACCAACATCGTGAATATGGCCATACTTCCAAAAATGTTGTACAGATTTAATGCAGTCCCTATCTAACTGCTACCAACATACCTCCCAGACCTAGACAAATTGTTCCTAAAATTCTTGTGGAACAAGAAAAGACCTAGAATAGCAAAGGCAATCTTGGCCAACAAAGACAAGGGAGGAAGCATCACAATTACTGAGTTGAAATTATACTACAAAGCCATTGTGATAAAATCAACATGTTATTGGCAAAGAAATAGACCTGAGGATCAGTGGAATAGATTAGAAGATGAAGAGGCATCTATGAACACACTTAACCATCTGATCTTCGACAAAGGGGCCAAACAAGTTTACTGGAAGATAGATAGCCTCTTTAACAAATGGTGCTGGAAAAATTGGTTTTCTCCATGCCGAAAACTAAAACTTAACTCAGCTCTATCACCATGCACTAAGCTAAAGTCAAAATGGATTAAAGATCCAAACTTTAAAACAGAAACACTCAATATTCTGGAAGAAAAATTCGGAGGAATTGTTGAAGACATAGGGATAGGCAGAGTTCATGAACAAACATGTATTTGCAGGGGAAACACTTGAAAGATTTAACAACTGGGATCAACTCTTATTGAGAAGTTTCTGCACATCAAAAGAAATTGTCAACAAAGTGAAAGACAACCCAAAAATTTCGAAAAGATCTTAACTAATAAGCACTCAGACAAAGGTCTCCACTCTACAATTTATAAGGAACTTGGATACATTAGGGCCCTCAAATTTAAAGACCCAATTCAGAAATGGGCATCTGAGATGAATACACACTTCTCAGAGGATGAAATTAAAGAAGTGAACAAATATATGTAAAAATGCTCCACATCACTAACCATCCATGAAATATAAGTTAAAACAACAGTGAGATACCATGTTACTACAGAAAGAATGGCTATCATAAAGAAATCAACTAACAACAAATGGAGAGGATGTGGGGAAAAGGGAACACTTCTCCACTGCTGGTGGGAATGTAGACTGGTGCAACCATTGTGGAGATCCATGTGGAGACTGCTCACAAAACTAGGACTGGAAATCCCATTCAAGCCAGCTATGCTCCTATTAGGAATTTTCCCAGAAGAACTGATAACATCATATCATAATGCTATATGTCTACCTATGTTTATAGCAGTACAATTTGTGATAGCAAAATCTTGGGAACAACCAAGATGCCTGTCACATGAAGAATAGATGAAAAAGATGTGGTATTTCTATATAATGGAGTATTACTCAGCTATGAAGACTAATAAACTTGAAGCGTTTGTAGTGAAGTGGATACCACTTGAACATATACCCATAAGTGAAATAAACCAGACACACATGTGCAAATATTGTATAGTCTCCCTGGTATAAGAAATCAAAGAAGAAATACATATAGAAAGGTATAGTAACATCTAAGAGAATTTAGTCAGATAGAGTAAACTGAAGTGCATATGTCACAGGTTAATAATTAGCTTCTCTTCTGGATGGTTGACAACATAAGTTTGCAGATCAAAAATTGGAGAAATGGAAGGGCTGCAATGTCAGTGCACATTTGACCCTACCCTTTCAAGGTCAGTGAAGACTCAAGACATAAGAGAACCTGTACTGCAAATCATGGAACTCAGATGTGCCCCAAATTTTCTGATCAAGGAAATTATGGAGTTACAGAGGAATGTGATCAATGATCTACAGTGTGCCTAAGGAGAGTCACTTGAAGAGAAAACTTTCTCTCAGGCTCTCACAGAGAGCAAACTGATCAAGCAATTGCCATGACACATCCACATGGCTGATGCTGACAAATGATCTACAGAGTGAGGTACAGGGTTACAGGATAAAACTTGACAGGACTTGACTGACCTTATCAGATACAAAAGTTACATTTTTTGTTGTACAGGTCTTGCTCTATCTCAGTCTTAACCATCCAGCAGAAAAGTATAAAAATGAAGTATATAAAATAAGGCCATAATAATAAGCTAGCTGTAAATGGCTCTAGTCAACAACTTCTTTGGATAACCCACTATTATTGTGGACTTCTGGACTGTGTTGGATTGTTTCACTGAATTCAAGCAGCTAAAATAATTGAATGACAATATAATACCTATCTTTGACAGGACTAAGCAAAAAAACAGGATACAAAGGCAGAACCATTCTGTGTTTGTATAAACAGTACAATTAGGATAAATATGCAGTACTTTTGAGCATAATTCTATGAGAAGAAAGATTTGTACTTACAGTGTTTGGACAGCATATCCTGTCTGCTTCTTGTACTATGGATAATCACTAGGAAGTTAACAATGTAAAAAGTATTAATTATTGAAACTGTTCTATAATTCAGCTTTATAAAGAAAGATTTAGAGCTACATTGTCTTAATTCATTGATTAGAGGCAACAGCTCCAACAGTGTTTTTAGGTAGAGTTCCATGTATGCACCTTGTACAACAAAAAGCCACTACAAAAACAATGTGCAATATATTAACTGTTGAATCTGTCCTAATAATCTGATTTGAAATTATCTCATTGCTATGTGTTCTTCAATAAAATAAATAAATAAATAAATAAATAAATAAATAAATAAATGTAAAGCATAAGCTGGGAATAAAAAGGGAAAATTTGCCATGCATTTCAATTTTTTTTTTCATTAGCATTATGTACTTCGGGCAGGGGAGATAGCTCAGCAGCATAAGAGCCTGCCTGGCAAGTGTAATGTCCTGAATTTGATCCATCCCCAGGACAAAAACAAATAAACAACAACAAAAAAGCACTTGTTTATTTTTGAGATAGAACCTTCTATTTGGACCAGGGTAAAAGGGAACTCATTGCATACTCCTGCTTTTCCTTGGTCTCTAAGCAATCTTGTTGGTTCAGCTTCCTGATACTAGAATTACAGTGTGTCTACAACCATGCTGGGCTCATTCATTCAAAATTTAATGGGTCCTCATAAAGCATTGGCATTCAGCAGTTTTGTTAGTGTCACATTCAACACTACAAAAGTTTTATATCTTTACAAGTGGTCACAAATTTCATTAACTTAATCTATATTGTTGTAATATGTAATATCTGATGCTTACTCAAAACTTACACATGCCAGACATATTTAGAAGCATTTTTGCTTGTTTTTTTAATGATTTTGATTTTTTGTTTTGGTACCAGAGATCAAACACAAGACTTTACACTTGCCAGACAGGTATAGTGCCACTGAGCTACGTCCGCAGTCTATACAAATACTTTTGATTATCCATTTACATGCAATAGATTCTGAGGGATTTATGCCTCTTACCATTCTTATTTTTTTTTTAGTTTTGTTTGCACTTCCAATAGGAAACTCAGACAAAGAGAGTGATCATAAAATGTGGTAAAACCCTGATCTAAATTCCGATTGAAGAATGGTTGCATAGTCATAGTGCTTTATGCCAATGTGCCACCTCAATGCTCTATATTTTAAGAAAAATAGTGATGATATTCTGTAAGTTTTGCAAAGTATCATTTTTCATGTAAAAGAATTACAGATGTTTCCTAAGGATAAAAAAAGGCATCATGGGAATATTGTTTGAGGCTTCATTATTTGTCCTGATGCTTAAAGTCCCTCCGCCCCTTGTCTTTTAGCATTTACTCTGTGTGGGTGTGTTTGTAATTACCGAAAGGTAATTATTTTACCTAAAGCTCTTAAGCAGCAAGAATCAGTGTAGAATGCTTATTGCCTTCCCCTGGGTATAAAGCACTGCACCAGAAACCACGAGATCAGTGGTTTCTGAAAAGTCCTCACAGAGGAATGAACAAAGTAAAGTGATAAACCTAATGAGCACAGGGGCTCATAGGAAGACAGAAGGTGAATTGAGTCACGTGGGAGTTGAACTGCAGAAGCTGGTGACCACAGAAGGGTCCTAATCATACCCGGGATAAAACGATTAAGGCAAAGTAAGAGACAACAGCATGCCAAAAGAAAAGCAGATCCAGAGAACCATAGGTATATGAAAACATGTTCCATTTGACTGAGTCCCAGCACAGGACATTAAAATAGAACTGTGGTTCTGATAAACATTTGAAGTTTTAAGTCTGGGATTTCTAATAAGTTTCAACAAAAACTCAGATTAAATATGCATAAAAATTACGCTGGGTTTGATTTATATTCTAGCTTAATCTGTTCTCTGTCACCTTTACTCAGTCTTTGAGGTGTGACACTTTGTTTCTCTTTCTTCACACTAAGTGGCATTTGACAATCTATCAACCAGAAATAACAGCAGTGACAAATTTTCTTCATTAAAAGGAATTCATTAGCCCAGAATTAAGCTATGTCAGTTTTTATGTATTTGTTCATTTGCATATCTTCTATTAAGCCATAAATTATATAAATATTATGGAATTTAATGAATGACACATTAGGCCAAGGTGTATTTAATTGGCTTAGAGGGACCTCGGTATGAACAGTGCTTTGTGAACATTTTTCTCTCGTATCATATCATGTTTTTAAGTGTAACTACGTGAATTGCTTCCTAAAGCTTCAGTGTTCCAGTGATGCTATTGCTGCTTTGCATTATGCCATGGAACAGGGAATGTCAGGATAAGATCTCAGACACATTTGGCTAATGTAGAAAGATGTGTTAGTTAATTCCCTACACACAACTACCACATCGGTGTAGATTAGGGTAGCAGGTTCCTTCCCCACAAATTTCATGAATTCTAGCATAAAAATGGCTTTAAATTGCAGGAAGCAAGAAAAAAATGTATAATTCATATAAAAAGGCTCAATTCTTCTATACAGAAAAGGGTTACAGATCGCCTCGGCCATGTGTGTGTTCACACTCTGATTCCTTCAGACTACTGCCATTTTGGGGTGGATAATTCCTTGTTGTGCATAGTTATCTTACACATGGTGGCAGTCTTTGTAGTACTAAATTCTAGTAATTACTGGAAATAATGCTTTTTTTAGTGATAAATTATTCTCAAGCTTTTTTGTGAAAAATTGGATTTTCATTAAAATAGCAAAAAAGTACCATGCTAGTGGTTTAGACTATTGCAATAGTTAAGTAGATGAGTCCACTTAACTCTGAATGCAATAATGTAAGTTCTGGATAAATAGCCAGGGTTCAGAGGGAAGGGCTCAATCAATGCACAGTTACTAACAAAATTACCTATATATGTAAAGTGTAAATTACATATCTATCATTCATCTATCTATCTATCTATCTATCTATCTATCTATCTATCTATCTATCATCTGTCTATCTCTGTATCTGTATCTGTATCTATCTATCTATCTATCTATCTATCTATCTATCTATCTATCTATGTAATTTGAATGCTATTGGATCAAAACATCTTACACTTCTATTAGTGATACAGTTGTGATTTCTGCTACCTCTTTCTATTCACACTGAGTTGTCATTCTCTTTTTATTAAAGATAATTCTTTAATAATATTCTTACTGTTTGGATGTTCTATTTGCCTACATTTAATAATCTTATAGTATTTTGGACTTCTTCATTTTCTTACATTGCCTAAAGTTGAATTTTTGACAGTAGGTTGTTCCTAGAATTAAACATGGGAAGCATGACACAGAACCTAACATCTATTCTTCATATTCAGACTTTCAAGATAAAATTAGCCATCAATTTATAATACATTTATTGCAAAACTATGAGAAATCAGGCTTCCTTTCTGTATGGACAAAAACTGCAG
This sequence comes from Ctenomys sociabilis, assembly GCA_004027165.1. NCBI lineage: Eukaryota > Metazoa > Chordata > Mammalia > Rodentia > Ctenomyidae > Ctenomys > Ctenomys sociabilis. The sequence continues at coordinate 5,632 of PVKA01001090.1, read as the reverse complement.
CCAGTATTAATTCATTGTCTTTGCTGATGATTTCAAAAGAAGAAGAACCAAAGAATAAATAGGTTGATGAAAATGTAGAAAGATAGACAAATAGACAGATAGATGATAGATTTGTAGATGATGGATTGATAGATGATAGACAGATAGATTGACAGATAGATAGATAGATAGATAGATAGATAGATAGATAGATAGGTAGGTAGATAGATAGATTATCTGATAGACAGTCAAATAGATGAATGAGTGGCAATTTATTATATGAAGTGGCTCTGATATTATAGTGTCTCAATACTTCTATCGTATGTCACCTGCATACTGGCCAACCAGAACAAACAGCAAGTAATGTGACTCCATCTGAGTCTGAAGACCTGAGAACTAGGGTTGCTGGCAGCAGTGCAGCTCTCAGTCACAAATAAAAGGCTGTAGAGAGGACCCCTCCAGACCCAGGCCAAGCCCAGACCCGGTGAGTGTGTGGGAGAACTTCAGCACTCCCCTGTGCCCCCTGGAACTCTCTGAACCCAGTCTAGGTGGCCCTGCATGAATGACTTCTGCTATGCTCCCAGGACTCCTCCACCCCTCCAGAGCCAGTGCAAGCCTGCCAAGTGATGAGAACTTCCACCTAGCTCTTGGACCCCTCCAGACGCAGGCCAACCCCAGGACCAGTGAGTATGTGGGAGAGCTTCCACACTCCCCTGCACCTGGTGGACCTCTCCAGACCCAGAACAGCACCCCACCACATCAGTGAGAACTTCCACCATGCTCTAAGAATCCCTCCAGACCAAGCCCAAGCCCAGGAACAGAGAGTGTGTGGGAAAGATTCCATGCTTCCCTGTGCTCTCTGTACCCTTCCAGACCCAGCCCAGCCCTGGCATACAAGCCTGGGGTGAAACTCTGCAGCTGAAGTTGCTGCAAAGAGAGTAGGGACCAGAACCACCCAGCTAATCAAGGAGTAGAACATCTTGACAGAGGGTCACAACAGGTTCCAAGTGCTACAGCAGGAAGGAGCTGAGCAAAGGAAACTCTCTCAGACATAACCAGACCCAAGACAGGTATAAAAGGATGAAATCAAACTTTGTAGATATACACCCAAATTTCAGTAGCTGCTAAGGTTATAAGTGCACCAAAGCTCTACACCAAAGGTCAGAGGACAGTGCTATGCAAACTGACAAAAAGAAGGGGAAAAATGCGATCTCAGTCCCTGACCCACCCAGAACAAGTGCAGAGGACTCTAGCAGAGAAGAAATTAGGAATCACATAGCTGAAATGTCTGAATCAATTGCATCTGAAGTAAAGAAACAACCACAGAAAGGTATAGAGAGATCAGAAATAACCTCTGAAATAAAAAAGAAAGCTCTGAATTAATGGTGTCTGAAGTAAAGAATCAAATGCAGAAACATAGAGGAAACCAGATCAGAAATAATCTTCTTCTCAAGAAGACACTGATAAAAAAGAGCAGAGCAGAAAAGTGATGGATTCCTTGAATAAGCAATACAGGAAAGAAATAGATTACATGAAGCAGAGTCAAAGACAAATAGAAAAACTTAAAATCTCAATCACAAGCCTGAAAAACCATTTGAGTGAAAGTGAAGACAGAGTTTCAGATCTTGAAGATGCCATCACAGCTGGTGAAAGGTAAAAAAACAATCTCTTAAAAACAACTCAGATGCAGGAAAAAGGTAATTCATCACCTCAAAGCAATGCAAAGATGAACAAAACATGAGATTAATAGGCATTAATGAGAAAGATGAAATCAATACAAATGATATAAAAATAATATTGGCAGAAGTAATAGCAGAAAAGTTCCCAAATATGAGGAAACAATCTAACATTCAGGTAACTGAAGCATGCATAACTTCAAATAACATCAATCCAATTAAAATCACACTGAGACATATAGTACTCAAGGTCATAGAAATCTAGCACAAGAACAATATACTGAAAGCCTCTACAGAAAAGAAACAGATCACATTGCAAGGAAAACCCCTCAGAATAATGGCAGACTTCTCACAAACCATGAAGACAAGAAAAGCATGGAGCAGAGTACTTCAAGTACTCTATGAAAACAAATTCCAGCCCAGACTACTATATCCTGCAAAACTCTATTTCAAGTTTGATGGAGAAGTGAAATACTTTTTTGACAAAGAACACCTAAAGAATTTCATGATGACAAAGCCAGCCCTACACAGACTACTAAAAAATGTTCCACAAAGGTACCAAAAGGATCAGAACTCCACAAACAAGAACAGAATGAACCCACTAAATAAGGCAAACAATTAAACATGTGAGAAATAACACCATGTAAATAACATGTCAACTGTAAGTCAATCTGTCTCAATTATAACCATTAAGGTAAATGGACTCAAGTCACCAATTAAAAGAAATAGAGGGGCACAATGGATTAAGAAACAAAATCCAACTGTATGCTGTATACAAGAAACACACTTAACTCAAAGAAATTCATAGGCTGAAAGTCAAAGGATTGAAAACAATACTACATGTCCCAGCACCTCAGAAAAAATCAGAGGTAGCAATTATGTTTGGAGACAATTTAAATTCAAACCAATCTATGGTTATGGAGAAAATTCAAGAGAAAGAAGTAACATTCATAAATAGGTACTCAGCAAATATTGAAGCACCTAACTATATAAGACAAATCTTAATGGACATGAAAAATCTAATATCCAATACCACAGTTTTAACAGGAGTCCTTAACATCTCTCTATCCCAAAATGATAGGGCAACCAGACGAAAAAAATATTAGCAAAGAAGTAGTAGAAATGAACCAGAGCTTGGAACAAATGGACTTAGTAAAGTGTTTAACCCACCCACAGCTGAATACACATTTTATTCAGCTGCATATGGGTCATTTTCTAAAATATACCACATAATAGTCCATAGGTCATGGTTCAGTTTATGCAAGAAAACAGAAATTATCCTATACATATTATCTGACCACAGTGCAATGAAGCTTGAGATAAATGACACAAAAAAAGCAGAAAAATGTCCTAAACACATTGAAATTAAGCAACACTCTACTCAGCAACCAATGGGTCATAGACAATTAAATTAAACAAGACTTTGAAAAATATCTACTATTAAATGAAAATTCAACCACAACTTATTGAAATTTATGGGATGCAATGAAAGCTGTTCTCTGAGGGAAATTAGGAAAACAAAACAGGAACAAATAAAACTGCACCTCTAAAATCTAGAAAAGTAAGACCAAACCATATTCAAAACCCAAAGATGCGAAGAAATCATAAAGATTAGAGCAAAAATTAATTCAATCCAAATGAAAAAACAGTTGAAAGAATTATCAAATCAAAATGCTGGTTCTTTGAAAGATTAAGGAAAATTGATAAGCCCCTAGAAAACGTCAAACAAGCAATAAGGAATGAAAAGTGTGTAATTACCACAGACCCAGTGTCAATTCACAAGATTTTCAATAGCTAGTTTGAAAATCTTCACTCTCAAACAATAGAAGACACAGAAGAAATGGACAGATTCCTCAAAAGGTAAAAATCACCAAAACCAAACCAAGAAGATGTAACAACTCTCAATAACCCAATAGCAGCCAATGAAATACAAAACGTAATATAAAGCCTATCAACAAAGAAAAGACCAGGTCCTGATGGATTCACAGTTGAATTGCACAAGAAATTTACAGAAGATATAATCCCTACACTCCTCAGACTTTTCAGTGAAATTGAAAAGGAAGCAGTCCTCCCAAAATCATTTCTGGATGCAAATATTATACTGATACCAAACTCAGGGAAAGACACACTAAAAAAGAGATCTACATGCCAATCTCCTTCATGAATATAGATGTAAAAATCCTAAATAAAATCTTAGCAAACAGAATACAGCAAATCATCAAGTGTGGGAAACCTGTGACTCACACCCACTTTATAATAGTCTCAGCCATGTTCTTAAGTTTCCATTCCTCTGCTGAGTTAAGTTCTGAATTCTTCTTACCCCACCTATTTCCCATAAGTCTCCTGCTATGGCCCGGAGGTGGGACTTCCTGTCACAGCTGGGTTGCCTAGTTATTCGTGCCTTTTACCCGCTGACGTCATTTCCCTATGCCTCCACTATATATACCCAGAGTTTCCTTTGAGTAAACAAGACTTGATCAGAATCCTGTCTTGTCTCCATTTCTCATGTCTCCTGTCCTTTGACCCCTCCTCCATTCCCCGCTCCTCTCCCAGATGACCCTCGTTGACTGACCACCTGGACAGGACAATCAAGAAGCTCATACACAGTGACCAGTTAGGATTCATCCCAGGGATACAAGAATGGTTCAATATTCACAAATCTATAAAAGCAATACATGATATCAATACAGACAAGGCTAAAAACCACATGACCATCTCAATCGATGTAGAAAAGGCTTTTGACAATGTCCAACACTCATTCATATTTAAAGTCCTACAGAAAATTGGAATAGGTATCCTCTACTTCAATCTGATGAAAGTCATCCATGACAACCTACTGGCTAACCACTGCTGGTGGAAATGTAGACTGGTGCAACCACTATGGAAATCAATGTGGAGACTCCTTTAAAAACTAGGACTGGAGATCCTAGTTTTAACCAACTATCCCCCTACTGGGAATTTTCCTGTTGGAACTGAAAATGTCATATCATAGTGATATATGTATACCTATGTTTATAGCAGCCTAACTTGTGATAGCCAAATGTTGGAAACAAGCAAAATGCCCATCACCTGAGGAATGGATGGAAAAGATGTGGTATTTTTATATACAATGGCATATTACTCAGCTATGAAGAATGGTAAACTCAAAGCCTTTTTATTTAAGTGGATACTATTTGAAGATACATTCATAAGTGAAATAAACCAGACCCACATGTGTAAATATCATATAGTCTCCCTAGGGTAAGAAATCAAAAGAAGAAATAGAAATAGAAAGGTGTAAAACAATTAAAAGGAAAGTAAGAACTTGAGAATTAGACAATGAAGAGAAGGCAAGGAGAAAAGATAGGAAACATGACAGGGTCAAAGCCATACATTTGTATGCACAAGATGGGTAAAGCAATAGTGATCCTGAGAATCTTCAGCAGGTTTTTGAAACTAGAAGTCAGTTGGTGGGATTCCCACCCTGAGTAACTATGTATGCTGATACCTGTGAACTGAGCAACTGCACTGTGTAAGACAGCAATGTGTAATAGAAGGGTCACGCTTGGAATGCCTGTCACTCTGGTCTTCTAAATACATACTGCTTCTTACAACATACCAATTATTACCCTACTGTCTGTCAAGTAAACATATGCATTAAAAAAGGGTAGTAAGTGAAAATATATAAAAAGAAAAAATGTCCTGTTACATTGCCGCACATGGTTAGATTTCTAAATTTCTGGGTAAAAATATGAAATTTTTAATTTTTATTTATTTATTTTTTTATTTTTGTTTTATTGAAGTACAAATATCAATGAGATAGTTTTAAGATACTTTGACAAGATGGATTTGATAAATTAATACATTTCAAACTGTTTTCATAATGTTTTGGTATCATAGAAGGTGCATACATGATATTATACTTACAGACATTATTACACTGTATGTCTCTTATCAGTAAATAAAGAGAGTGTAGCTGTTTGTGTATCTTATTTTTT
>PVKA01001089.1:118034-160624 GCA_004027165.1 Ctenomys sociabilis | reverse complement strand
AATAGAAGGAAATATGAAGCAAAGTAGTAATATCTAGCATCCAAATTATAGGAGTTTAGCTTGTAATTCATTCCCTATCTTCCCTTCAGCCCTTCCTAATGGAGAGAAAGAAATGATCAAAACAAATAGTGAATAAATTTTCTTTTGGCAGAACTGGGGATTGAACTCAGGCCCTTGCACTTGCCAGGGAAGTGCTTATTCCACTGAGCCATCTCCACCGCCCCTAATAAATTTTCTAAGACTGAAGGAACATAAGTCTTCAGACAGGAAGGGTCCAAATGGTTGTCAAGTGTTAAAAATTTCTTTTTTCCAGCCGGGCATGGTGGCGCATGCCTGTAATCCCAGCACTCGGGAGGCTGAGGCAGGAGGATTGTTGTGAGTTCGAGACCAGCCTGAGCTACAAAGTGAGCTTAAGGCCAGCCTGAACTGCATAGTGAGACCCTGTCTCAAAAAGACAAAAAAAAAAAAAAAAAAAAAAAAAAAAAAATTTCTTTTTTCCTTCCTTCCTTCCTTCCTCCTTCCTTCCTTCATTCCTTTAAGGCTAAGACAAGGTAACATTCCCAAAATATTGTAGAATGTAACAAAAATGTATCTGAAATACTTTACAGTAAGTGGGCAAACTGCTTCCCCATAAAGTTTTGATGGTTACACTAACATCAGACTTCTCATCTTTGTCACTAGATACTAATGAAAGCAGTGAAATACTAAAATTGTGAGGATAATGTAAATTATTATGTCCAACTACATACTACTATCATTTAGATGTGAAGACAGAAGAAAGATATCTTTAGTTATGCAGAACTAAAGATTCTACTACATCCTCTTTTAGTAAGCTATAATGGACTCAATGACATGAGAGGATAAACCAGATGATATGCAATCAAGGGAACTAGAAAAAATCTAGATCATCAAAAGGAAATTTGGGGATGACAGGTATATTTAGTGCACTTCTAGAGAACACTCAGGTCAGATTTGAGTAGGAAGCAATAGAGAGCTCTAGAAGAGATGTCTCAAGAAATACATAATATAATTAATTAATGTGCTGTGAGAATTCCAACATACTATTCTTTAGCCTACTCCAGCCGTAAAATGAAATAAAAATATAAGAAAAAGTTGTGGAACAAAAACATGGTATCAGTAAGATATGATTTAAAATGTGGCATGAATTTAATATTCATTTAGCACTGAAAAGAGAATCTGTCATCAAAAATAGTATATTATAAGTGGATCAGTTATTATGACACTGAAGTAAAAAGGGTATGTTATTTTGGCACAGTTCGTGGATCTGTCATAAATAATAATTACATAATGACAATAAAGGTACTTTATATTATTTTTCACATTTCAGAGTGAACTTGAGGTAAATTTGAAAGACTTTATTAAGGTTATATATCAGAATTCAGATGTTAAGAGTCAGGATACAGCTAACTAAGAAGATGAAGGGGGAGAAGGTGGAAGGAAAGCTAGTGGTGCAGCTATTATTGCCCATGATTGTGAGTCATTCATGAAATGACCTAAGTTCATCAGGACATTGAGGTACACCTAGCACTTCACACCACTGGGTGCTCCACCAGGTGGGCTCAGCCAACCGTGGATCTAAAATAATATTTAAAAAATTTGCATCTTTTTCAAACATGTGCAGAATTTTTTGTTGTCATTATTCCTTAAATTACTCAATACTGCAACTAATACATAGCACTTACATTAAATTGAGATATAAGTAATCTAGAAATGACTTAAAATATATAGGAAGGTTTGCATAGGAGATACATAAATCTGATTTATATAAAGGACTTGAGCATCATGGAGTATTGTATTGGCAGGGGTCATGTATCTAATCAGCAGATAATTAGGGGCTGCAGTGTATTATTTTAAATTTCAAATGTAATCAAGAAGATAAATGAAGATAGTATAATTTATTAAAAATTAAAATGAAAGATTAAATAGAAATTTTGTGAAGATAGTTAAGGCTTTGTTTTTTGTAACTGGATTTTACCTGGTTTTTGTGTTTAGATTTTTTTTTTTTTTTGGTGGAACCAGGGATTGAATTCAGGCCCTTGCACTTGCCAGGAAGTGCTTATTCCACTGAGCCATCTTCCCAGTCCCGTTTATCTGGTTTTTGTAACTACATTTTGCCTAGAATGATAAATCTAGAAATAGAAACCAAAAGCATATGGGATTAGGGAGGTACACATCAGAGTATTAAAAACAGAAACAAAGAAGACCTTTCCTCTGGGGACAGGATATTTGGCTTTCCTCTTGTTCATTTATGTACAGTGCTGAAATGCTGGTGTCCTCTGGGAATCAGCCCTTGGCCTCTGTCTCACATAACGCATGAATAGTAAATGGCTTACACAACTACCAGTGGACTTTTGAGTCCTACTCTCTTAATCTCTAACCTGATCATTTTCCTAAATGCAAGATCCATATTCCAAAACAATCTATTTCTGCATGTCCCAGAAGCACTTATAATTTAACGTGTTTACCGTGTAAATCAGTATCTTACTCATGAATTCCTTTGAAAATAAGCTTTATTATAATATAATTTACATATCATAAAATTCACCTGTATTAGGTGTATAATTATTTTACATTTGTAAGCATGCAGTATTGTTCAATGATTTGTCCATCCAGTTTTAGAATAATTCAGTCATTCTTAAAAGATACCCCATGTTCATTAACAGTTGCTTTCAATTCCCACCCAAATCTCAGGCAATCATTAATCTACACTTTATAGATGTATTATTATATAATATGTGATTTTCTATGATTAGATTCTTTTACTTAACAGGTTTTTGAACTTTATTCATGTTTTAGCATGTTCTAATACTTAACTCTGTGTTATTGCCAAATGTCACTCCATTATATGGCCATACCAAATTTTGTTTGTCTATTCACCAGTTGATGAACATTTTGTTTCTAGTTTGGAATGGTTGCATTCTAAATAGTTTCATACAGGTCTTTGTGTGGAGTACTGATTTCATTTCTCTTAAGTACATTTCTCTCTGTTTCATTTCTCTTTATTGTTGATTTAAGTGTAACAGAGTGGCCTTGAATTCACTATGTAGTCCAGGCTAGCTTCAGATTTTCAGCACTCTTCTTGTTGCAGCCTCCCAAATGCTGGGATTATAGCTGTGTACCATCACAACTGGCTAACTTTTCTTTTTTTTTTTGGCAGAACCAGGGATTGAACTCAGACCCTTGCTGTTGCCAGACAAGGCTTATTCTACTGAGCCATCTCCCTGGCCTAACCATTTCCTCGGCCCTCTAACTTTTCAACAACTATCAAACTACTTTCCAAAGTGGTTGTGCCGTTTTATAGTCCCATCCACAATATATGAGAGTTCTGGTTTCTCTATGTCCTTTCTACAGCTTGTTATTGTCTGTCATTTTGATAGTAGTTATTTTAGTGGCTATAGAATGCTATATCATTATGGTTTTAATATGAATTTCTCTAATAGGTATTGCTTTACTTATTTAATTTCAGCAATACTTGAAAATTATCCTTGATTTTCTTTTTTGTCATAATTTTATTGAAGAACAAATAGCAATGAGAGAGTTTCAAATCAAATTAGTAGGACAGATTCAATAATTAATACATTGCATATTGTTTTCTTAGTGGTTATTTGTTGTACAAGGTGCAGACATAATATTCTGTTTACAAACACTATTAGAGCAGATCCTTCTATTTATTGAATTAAGAGAATGTAGCTGTATACCTATCTTTTTCTTCCAAAGCTGATTTATATGACAGTTTCAATAATTAATACTTTTTACACTGTTATCTTTCTAGTGGTTATCCATAGTATAAGAAGGAGACATCGTATCCTGTCCAAATACTATTAGTGCAAATCTTTCTTCTCATAGAATTATGTTAAAGGAGCTGCATATTTATCCTAACTGTTCTGTATATACAAATATAGAATGGTCCTTCCTTTGTATCCCCTTTTTTGTTTAGTCCTGTCAGAGATGGGTATTCTATTGGCATTCAATTATTATAGGTGCTTGAATTCATCAAAACACTCCAACACAGTCCAGCAGTCCACAATAGTAGTGGGTTATCCACAGAAGTTGTTGACTAGAGCCTTTTACAGCTCAGCATATTAATATGGCTTTACATACCTCGTTTTTATACTTTTCTGCTGGATGATTAAGACCGAGATAAAGCAAGATCTATATAACAAGAAATGTAACTTTTTTATCTGATAAGGTCAGTCAAGTCCGCTCAGGGTTTATCCTGTAACCCTGTACTGCACTTTGTAGATTTTTTTGTCTGTGTCAGCCATATGGATGAGTCACAGCCATTGTTTGATTTTCTTTTTTACTGTACTCACCTATTCTGTGGGTGTACCTCCTAAGTATATATATATATATTTTTTTAGTTTTTCTTTGTCCTTTTTAAATTAATTTTATTGAGAAAGAAATAGCAATGAGACAGTTTCAAAACAGATTAGTAGGATAGTTACAATAATTAATACATTGCATATTATTATCTTTGTAGTAATTATTCATAGTACAAGATACAGACATGATATCTTGTCTAAACGCTATTAGTATAAATCTTTTTTCTCATTGAACTAAGAGAAAGTAGCTCCATATCTATCCTATTAATGGTCCTTCATTTATATCCCCCCTTTTTTGTTTTGTTTTGTCAGAGATGCATATTCCATTGCCATTCAAATATAGGTGTGTGAATTCAGCAAAATAATCGAATATAGTCCAGTGATCTATAATAGTAGTGGCTGGGGCCAGGGAGATGGCTCAGTGGAATAAGCGCTTCCCTGGCAAGCGCAAGGGCCTGAGTTCAATCCCTGGTTCAGCCCACCCCCCCCAAAAAAAAAAATAAATAGTAGTAGCTTATCCGCAGAACTGGCAATGTCAGAAGTTGATTTGAGCCTTTTTCAGCTCAGCCTATTAATATGGCTTTTTATACTTTGTGCTTATACTTTTCTGCTGAATGGTTAAGACTAAGATAAAATAAGACACATATAACAAAAAAATTAACTTTTGTATCTGACACTAAGTTTATTTTAATTAATCCTCTCCCTTATCTTATTTCTATTGCTATTTCATTATTCTTATTAAAATAGCTTCCATAGTCTTTTCTCTAATAACATTTCCTCTGAAGATTTTGATTGATTTTGCAACATGCCATTAAAATGAGTTTTATAAAATGCATTTTGTAATTACTTCTTTTTGTGTCTGTCAGTCACCAGTACAGCAAATCCCCTGTTATTTGTTTAAGGGTAGTGGGCCACTTAGTACATGTTTGTTGACAGAAGAATGAAGAAATTATTCTTAAGTACCAGGATTTTCATTCTTAATGAAATGTTGCCATGAAAGTCTTTACATTTTCTACTTTAGAATTACTGTATATGGCTCCAAAGTTTATTTGCATTGTGCAAAAAGTATTTAATATAAAACTTCCATGATATGTCTCTTAATAACTATATCTTGCATGTCATTATAATGTTAAATACTTTCTCATATATGATTTACTTACCCTGTGTAAGTAGACAACGCAGCCATTCTATAATGCAAAGGAAATAATAAATATATAGTATTGATTTTTCATAACAGTTAAACACTATAAGCTAAAATAATTTATGTGACTGTATATTTTTCTTATAATGATTATGTAAAATTACCTTTGTGGGAGATAATATGATATTTAAAATAATGGTTTGTAGATATGTAATTGTATGATTTTAACCTTTTTAAAAGAACAAATGTACTAGTTTCTGTGTTTTACATCAATCAAGTAGTAATGTTTGAATTATGGTTTTAGAAAAGATAACCTATTAAATTCTTGGCATACTTTAGATAATTATATGGTAAAGAACTCTATGCTTGATATAAATATAATTAGTTTTCATCAATATTCTAAAATAGGATATTTATTTTATTTTCTGTATTTAGGGCAGTGTCTACAGGGTGTTCAGCATCTCACTACATAGATGGGACTCATAGTGATTCTCCTGTTTACAGCCTCCCAAGTGCTAGAATTACGGGCACATGCCACCATACTCAGTCTCAATTGCCTTCTCAGCCAGCCCCAGGGGCAGAACCAGCATGGTATGTCAAGGATTGAACCCCCACCACTGCATTCTGGCTAAGCAGGCACTTTAGTCCTCTGAGCTATCAGCCCAGCCCTTAAAATAGGATTTTTTTTTAAATGTAACTTTTCTCTGTATATTAAATAGCTTTGCCTTAGTTTTCAGGTAGTTACCTTATCATCAGTATCAATCAAGTTCAATAATTATATTAAATTAGATATGATGTTATAAAGCTCTCAAAACTGTCATCTTCATTCAATTTTGTTAGGTCTTCATGTCATATATAAATTACGTGTGATTTATAAAGAAATTAATTTCTAAAAAATCTTGTGGGACCCTTGTCCATTAGCTCTATATTAAAAATTTTTTTATCCATAAACTTACCCTATCCTCTTGAATTATCTCTGCATGCAAAGGTAAGTCAAGAGTCTAAAGAATGCAGTTTATTTCATAACTTTGAAACTTGGACAGTAATTTGAGAGTGCAACTTGGTACACAGCTCCTTTTTTTAAGCAACTCTGAACATGTAGACTGAAGGGGTGGTTCCCACAGGTGCCTGACCTCTCTGCACAACCTGGTCCGCCTCACCTTTGCCAAACTGCAGTCCTACAAATCAGATTTTGACATGTTACAGAACGCAAGCCACAGCTGGTACAGCCTGAAGTATTTGAAAACTTTTGAAATACTGCGTGTCTAAGAAAGTTCAGTTTTTGTGTGAATGAAAGTTTTGAGGTAAGCCCTATTTGTTTGGGGGAAAAAAACAAACTCAGAACCAGCCAGTGATTATTTCAGATTTATGTGTGTGTATGGTTTCCTTTTTCTCCCTCCCCCACCTTTTCTGTAAGAGAAACAGTAGTTGGCTTTGGGAGAAGACCTTGGTATTACACCTGTGTTAATAGGAAATTTTAGATTAAGATTTCTGTTATAATCTTTTTCTTTATTTCTGTTACAATCTTAAATTAAGAATACACTGCCTTTATAAAACATAATAGAGAGCTTGTAATCCTAAGTATAAAATGTTTCATCTCTTTAAATATATTTTTATTTCCTTTGTTTCTGTTATAAGTAGAAAATTCACACACAGGCATGTCTCATTAGCTATTTTGCTTTGCCAGGTGCCAGACATTTTTCTAAAATAAAGGCATGTGTATATGATACCTGTGACGTGCAAGTTATAGTAAACTTACAGATCCTTTTATGAAAGTTTTAAGGGTTCAGTAGAAATGCAAACATTTTAAGTGCTATTAGAGATTTTTCTATAGTATATTTCACTATTTGCAATAAATAGAAAGGAGGCAGTGATTCTTTTTAAAAAGCAAGATCATTAATTATAGCCTTTATGAAGAAGCAAAAAGTCAATTCAGGTCAATTCATCTTCTGTCTCATGTTTCATATATAATTTTGTATAGTATACTACTATATGTAAAATATTTATTAAGAGCAAAATTAGTCAAATTTTTCTGCATAATTTTAAGATTGAATCACATTACTTATGCAGTAATTTATACTTAGTATATTTATGTATTTTACTGTTGCTTAGTTGTATCACTCAGATTGTATTGATATATAATGTATATTTATAAAGTAAATGTTTTACTTAATTTTGTCACACATAAGATCTTATTTTCAACATTTAAGAGTATCACTATTAGAATATTTGATACTTTATAGTACCTTCAAGAGAAGATAATTTTCTTAAATTATTAATTTTGAACTATTTTAGGTGCTGTTTTTCAACTCTGATCTTTTCAACAAGAATGAAACTATTTAAAAATTAAGATGCCAACAGGTAATTTCTTATAAGTTTATACTTTTGTCAATGTGTATCATTTAGCAATAGAACAGCAGTACATGAACACAAGGCTATACTGTTCCCTATCTAAAAATCATTCCAAACACACGAAATATTTTGGTTTTGAAAGTTATTATTCTACCATAAAACTTTTATTTTAGATGTATATGATTTAATGGCTTTTACAAGCTGGCAGATTTTAGCTTATGCTCTCTGATATCAACTTTTCTTTATTGTATTTTTAAAGAGAATACAAAATGATAAAAAAAAATTTACAAATGATACAGAATTTCACTAAACAAAATAATAGGAATTGGACAGTGGTTGTTGTATTACATAATGTGATATTCAAATTAGTTGTTCAGATTTCCAGATATAGACATACACCATTGATAAAAAAGGTTAAGAAATTAAAAGCAAGAAAAAAATAAGCATTAACTTTTCAAAGAATAAATGAAGTCAGAATAAGAATAAAAATAGATTTACAAATAGTCATTTGAGTTAGGTGAATATTTTCTTTATTGATAAAAATTTAAATACTAAAATATATTTTATAATCTGGTTAAAAAGTAGGACAAAGAAACCCAAGTAAGTTAAGTAAAACAGATTAGTAATTTAATAGTTCTCCGTTAAAGGAAAGCCCAGGTTTACATGGTTTTACCTGTACATTCTGCTCACAGGTATGTTCTACTGCTCAAGAAATAATTAAAATTTATTCTTCACAAATCCAAAAATAAATATAAAAATAAAAAGTAGGACATAATTTTGGCCATGAAAAAGGCATATTCTGTCCTCAGTAGGAAACAATATGTCATGACTTCATGATTCTGATATGGTATAATGTTAATTGATATTTTATTTGCTAGATAGACCACTTTTAAATAATTGGATGATAGTGGTGAAAGCTGTTTATTAATAAAGCATGATATTGTGTAAAAAGAGGAAAAAAATCTTAGTTTGGGCTAGTTTCTTTTCTTTTTGGACACAAATTATCTGTGATTCCATTTTCTTATATACATGTATAACTTTCGTAAGTTTTAATGGGATTTTTTTTTTTTCTTTCCATAACCGGGGCTTGAACTCAGGCCCTTGCACTTGCCAGAGAAGCACTTATTCTACTGGGCCATCTCCCTGGCCCCTATAATGGGATTTTGAAACAAGTTTTTTTCAATCAAAGAAAAAGTTCTAAAATGTGAAGCTATGATTCTGGGGACATTTGGCTCATAACAGTTATATTGTAATAGGTGTTGACTTCTTAGTGACAAATATATTGGTATACTATTTTTTAAATGTGAAGCTGAATGGCAAATGGGAGTAATGCTATTTTCTTCTTCACATTAGAGGATTTTGGGTCATTTCTTAGAAACTAACACTGTGCAGTTTAAAAGCAATATAATGCTTACTTTAAGGCCAAAAGATAAAAATCTTCTAATTATATATAATAAATAGTAAATGACTTAATAAATTTGAATGTATTTACTTGTTATTTTTCTGTACAGTAGTTTTGATGACTAGGAGTGAAAGAAAGGGATTTTCTTTTTCTTTCTTTTTTTTGGTACTGAGAATCAAACTCAGAATGCTGTGATTGTGAGGCAGGTGCTTATTCCACTGAGCTATCTCCCTGGCTTGTTTTTTTCTAATTTTTAAGATTAGGGGTGTAATCCCAGCACTTGGAAGTCTGAGACAGAAGAATTGCTTGAGCTCAAGGTCAGCCTGCCTACATAATGAGTTCAAGGTTAGCTTGAACTATATAGAAAGACTCTGTCTCAAGAAAGAAAGAAAGAAAGAAAGAAAGAAAGAAAGAAAGAAAGAAAGAAAGAAAGAAAGAAAGAAGGAAAGAATAGGGGTAGAAGAGAGTCAGGAAAAAGTATCAAAGGAGTAAAGGGAGACAAAGAGATGGCAGATAAAGGAAAGGCCAGAGATAAGGAAATAAAGGTGGAGAAGAAGAGGGAGAAAAATGAGAAATGGAGGTTTATTTTCTCAATATTTTAAAATTTTGGCTATATGTTAAGCAAAACTTAGGGGTTTTTTCATTTTATTTGATAATCTTTACAATTCCTAGCTATTACTTAAGATCCCTTTGCAAATCAAAGCCTTATGAGATTATATTACTTTTGGGGTTTGACACTAGTTGTCATATACAGGAGTATTTAGAGATAATTTTGAAAATCTAAATTTAATCTAAATTTTTCCCTACTATATTTTTAGATTGTAATATATTTAAGACCTAAAAGGAGAAAAATAGTATACCTTAAGACAGGAAAACTGTAAATAATACTGCAATATCATTGTACTAAATGAGAAAGTCTCTGTTTGCCTTTTTATCTAATGAATGTAGAGATTTTTAAATTCTGTTATATCTACTTAAATCCATGGAAATTAATGACCACATCCTTATGCTGAATTAATTTTTCTCTGAAAAGGACAAACATCCCTGCCTATGAAACAAAGAATAAAATTCTTTCATTTTAAGAAAAAAAAATTCTTCATTGTAACTTTTAGAACTACTATTTCATCCTAAGATTCATTATTCCTATTCCTGGTTGTACTTAGAAAACTTTTAATGTACCTTTCTCTGTCCCTTATGATATGTTTTAGATCACGAGGAGCCCTGTGGTCCCAGTCACAGGTCATTTTGCCTGAATGGGGGGATTTGTTATGTGATACCTACTATTTCCAGCCCATTTTGTAGGTGAGTGAAATGGACTTGGGGGGAAGGGTACTTTTATTTTTTATCATCTATTAACTTCCTTGAGAGATGAGTAAAAAGTAGAAAACAAAAATATTCTGGAGAATACTTTTTACACCCTCTTTATGTAGGGGAAAATTGTGATTTTCAGACAATAAAACAAAGTATCAAATAAAAATGTCATTCAAGATCTTTATTTTTAAAATTGGTATTGGTAGTTTCTAGCCTTAGACAGATTTTAGCAAATCCATTTCAGTGAGCTGAATTTTAGCAATTTAGAAGAGGTGGGTCTGTTTAATATTGCTGATGAAACAGCTGGAGAATTCAGTAATATAAGAAATACAGTGTGAGACAGTTTGCATTAAAAATGTATAAATGCAAGATAACTGAGTTGGTACCAAGGAAAATAGAGTTTTTTTTTGTTGTCGGTAAAAATAAGGAAAAAAAAAATTCTCAGTCTTTATTATTTTTTTAAATAATATGATTCATTTTGGGAACATATATAGATCAAGAAATCAGTGAAAGCTTTTAAAACAGTACTTGTCTAGCTGCCTTCCTATAGTTAAGGTGTGAGAGCATACAAAAAACCTCTTAGTCTGAGTGAACAGCATATTGGCAGGGAGGCCCATAGGCTTTATGGGACTGCTGTTTAACCACTTTAAGATACTTTACCACTTGTGTGAAGTACAGTACTTGTTTGTATTGTGACTGAAATAAGAAATGTAGAATCTACATTTCAAATTTAAGGTCTTCTTAAATGAAAGGACAGAACAGTACAATTCATGTGAAAAGTTAAAGATGTCTGGATTTAGGTTTGGAGCAGAGGAGACAGGTAAGTACTTTCACACTTAAGATACTTCTAGGGATTTTCATGTAGGGAATAGTGTCTAGTGAATACATAAAGGGAAGAAAATAGAGTAATGAGCTAACAATTCCTCAACACCATCAATATCCATCATACTCAGCATTATGTTTTTCCTAAAATCTTGCTGAGATGTAAATTATGTATGATAAACTTGAAATGCACAATTGTGAAGTTTGACAAAGTTTATACTATATCCATGAGACCGCCACCACATTAAAACATTTCCATTGCCTTCCTGTATTCCCACTTCAAATTTATCTACTGCACTACTCATCATTTATGCGGCTACATTCATTCTCACAAAAACCTTAGAGAAAGGAGGCAGGAAAACCTTAAGAAATAAAAAAATAAGTCCCCCAAATGAGAAATTAAACAATATGACAAAGGTCACACAGCAAGAGATGGCCTTCCATTTGCTTAACTGTATAATCCATTCTGAATCCTTTCTGACTAGATAAGACACATGACATTTATAAAGCAGAATTTAAATATGTTTTAGATACATATTTAGATAAATATGACCTTTTCCATTGTGTTGTCTTTGCATCTTTGTCAAGAATCAGTTAACTAGCTATGTGTGAACCTATTATTGGAACACTCTGTTAATCTGTTTCTGTCTTTTTACCAATTCCAAGTAATATGAGTTCACAGTAAGCAAAATTGGATAGTATGAGTCCTTAACTTAATTCTTCCTCTCATTGGTCTTTAGCTTTTTTTTTCCTAACAGGTACTATTTATTGTTAACAGGGTTTCAAGCATATTTCAGCTTAAACCTACAACTTCTATACTTTTTTCAGTTCTAAGTTTGAATTCTTTTCATCATAGTTTTTCTTTAACCTGTGGGTTATTGTTACCTTTTTATATCTGATTGCACTGTGGTCTGTGAACTTAATGCATTAAATTTTCTGCCCTGAATAAGTTAAAAGGAAATAATTAAAGAGGAATGAGATTTGGTGAGTAAGTTTCTGAGACTTATCCTTATTTTCCATATCCTTTGTGCTCCTTCGTTAGTAATATTTCTGTGCTAAAGTAATATTCTACTGTCCTTCTTTCTTCTGTACCAATTCTATGTAAAATATTGCTGTAGTGATTTTTCTAAAAAAGCAGAATTGATTTTCTTTTCTATTCACAAGGTCTTCCAAGGGATTTTTGTGCCCCAGGATAGACTGAATTTCTTAGCTTGGTGTTCAAGGTTCTTCCCGTTAGTCTGCTCTATTTGGCATACTTTTCAGTAACTACTTTTTACATATTTTGAATTCTAACATCCTGTACCATATGCTTTTTTCAGATAGGCTGAATATAACTTGCTTTAGCAGATGTTAGTGCTCCTGTTTGAGATAGCTGTCCTTCTTTGTCCATGAAGTAATCTAACTTACACTTCTGAGAAGTCTTTGTTCTAACTAGGCAGATGAAATAGCTCTTTCCTGTATATTCCTGTAAGACCAGTGTTATACTGGCATAGGGCAATCTGTAATCTGTAAAAGATTTGAATTTTGAGCTAGGTGTGATGGCACATACCTGTAATCCTAGCACTTGGGAGGCAGAGGCAGGAGGATCATCACAAGTTGCAAGAGTGGCCTGGACTATGAAGTGAGCTCAAGGCCAGCCTGAACTGCATAGTGAGACTCTGTCTCAAAAAGACAAAATAAATAATAAGTAAATAGTAAATTTTGATAAAATCTAATTTATTCTATTTTGTTGTTATAACTAAGACAAGTTGCCAAATCCTATATCATTAGGTTTTTACTTAAAGAGTTTTTCCTCTTATATTTAAGTCTTTGAATTAATATAGATAGATAGATAGATAGATAGATATAGATATAGATATAGATATGGTACAATAAGGTCTTTTGAATGTGTCTAGTTTTTCTAGCTCCATTTGTTGAAAAATTGTCCTTTACTCTTTGAATGTCTTGGAAACTTGACCATATGTGAGGGGATTTGTTTCTGGGTTCTGTATCCTACTCCCTTAGTCTATATGTCTATCTTAATACCATGCTTAGCCTGCTTCAACACCATAGCTATATATTAAGTTTTTTTTTTTTTTTTTGTCTTTTTTGAGACAGGGTCTCACTGTGCAGTTCAGGCTGGCCTTAAGCTCACTTTGTAGCTCAGGCTGGTCTCGAACTCACAACAATCCTCCTGCCTCAGCCTCCCTAGTGCTGGGATTACAGGCATGCGCCACCACGCCCGGCTTATATATTAAGTTTTGAACTCATGAATTGCAAGTTCTCAGATTTTTCCTTTAAGAATGTTTTAGTTAGTTGACATACTTTGAAGTTTATATGAATTTTGAAATGGGTTCTATTTTTTTAGAAAAGCATCTATTTGATTTTACTTATTCCTTTTTGTTGGAGGGAACAAGATCTCACTGTGCTACCCTGCTGGTCATGAACTCACAAGCTCAAGCTGTCCTACCTCCTTGGCCTCTCGAGTAGCTAGAATTATGTGTACCTACCACCAAATCCAGCTTCTATTTGGTTTTGATCAGATTGTCTTGACTACTCCTAGAGCTATTTTTTATTTATCAGATATTGTCAATGAAAGCTAGAGATAATTTAAGATTTTTGATCATATTATCATTCTTTAGGTAGAAATACCAGTAGTCATAGATCATCTGATCAGTGATTGAGATTATTCTAAGCTAGGCTTTGGCTACTGTGTAAACTAATGTATCTGGTATGCATGTTGTCTAAGATGAACTTTGGAATCAGTTTATCTATTTCCAAAGACTCTTGAAAGAATTTATGTTGGAATTGAATCTTTAGGACAAATACAAGGAGACTTGGTATCTTACTAAAGGTGAAGACTTCTAATCCCTGAACATATATCTTTGGGTTTTTTTTGTTTTTTTTTTAATGTATTTCGTACAGGGTCTACATGGTCTCACTACACAGATCAATTGGACTCCTAGTGATTCTCCCATTTTCAGCCTCCCAAACACTGGGATCACAGGTGTGCACCACTGTGTCCAGTCTCAGTTGCCATCTCAATCTGTCCTGGGGATGGGGCCAGTACTGCATGCCAGGAATCGAATCCTGGCCACTGCACTCTGTCTAAGTAGGCACTTTAGTCCACTGAGCTATCTGGCTGGCTGCCCTGAACACATATCTTGATTAAATTTTTGTAATACTGGTTTTCTGACAGTAGGGGCACATTAGTAGTGCTTTTACATGTTTGGTTTGGTTAGGTTAGGTTAGGTTTGGTTGGTTTGTTTTATGTAGCTCAGGCTGGCCTTGAACTCTCCTATGTAACCCATGCTGGCCTTGAGCTCACAGAAGTCCTCCTGCCTCAGTCTCTTGAGTGCTGGAATTACAGGTGTGCACCACCATGCCCAGCCTTTCATTTGTTTTTAAAAACAGATATTTAAGCAATTCAATGCCCATCAACTGAGGAATTAACAAAAAAGATGTATTTTTATACAAAGGAGTACTACTCAGTCATGAAGAAGGATAAACTGGAAACTTTTATAGGTAAATGGGTACAACTTGAGACCATACTCATAAGTGAGAAATTGAAAAAGTAAATAAGATCTAGAACATATAATAAATACTGTGAAATGGAAAGTAATTGTTTGAAAAGAAAAAAGAACTAGGAGAGGGGAAAGGGCAAAGGAAGGAAGGAAAAAGGGAGAAAAATGCAAGGTACCTATACTAGTCTTGTCTCAGTTCATTGAAAAGGAAGGGTTATGTAAATATCAGAGAGTTTTTATGCTCATTTTTGTACTCTGAATAACTCATTTGAAGATGACAACATGCAGTGTATTAACTATTCTCTTTTTTAAAATAAACTTGAAATATTTAGAAACTAATACTTTTGTACTAGCATTTAAAAATACCATTTTTCAAATGCTGTTAGTATAGACATAAAACTATTTTTGGAGCCAGGGGCATAGCTCAGTAGCATAAATGCCTGCCTGGCTAGTGCAAGGTCCCAAGTTCAGTCCTTGGTCCTACAAATATATATATATAATTTTCATACTGATTTTATGTGTACTGATCTTGCTGAATCCTGGTTAGGGTAGATAGCCTTAGAGAAGGGACAATTACATCATTATTTATTTATTTTCTGTATTTAGGACAGGGTCTACGGGGTCTCACTACACAGATAGGACTCTGAGTGATTCTCCTGTTTTCAGCCTCCCAAGTGCTGGGACTACAGGTGCACAGCATCACACTCAGGCTCAATTGCTGTCTCATCGTGCCCCGCAGGCAGGGCCAGCATGGCACACTGGATCAAACCCCAGCCACTGCGCTCTGCCAAAGCAGGAGGTTTAGTCCACTGAGCTATCAGTTGGCCCTAAATATCATCTTTTAAATGTCAACTGTGCTTCTTTTTATCCAGTATTGAGGGCTTTGTCTTGACTGGGACCTACAGTATACTATATTTAATAGATACAGTGAGGATATTCATCCTCGTCTGGTTTCTGACTTCAGGGAAAGAAATCTCAATATTTCATCATGAAGTATGATTTAAATTGTGGGTATTTATTTATTTTTGCAAAACTGGGGATTGAACTGAGGCCCTTGAGCTTGCCAGGCAAGTGCTTATTCTACTGAGCTATCTCTCTGGCCCCCTTGATATCTTTTAGTAGATAAAAAAAAAAGTTTCTTATATTCTTTGGTGAGTTTTAAAAATCATGGAAGAGTTTTATGTTTTATCAAATGCTTTTTTGCACCTATCAAAATGGTCTTTTATTTGACAAATGCCATAAATTGCATTGTTTATTGCTTCCTAAAGATATGTTTAGGTTTCATACCTATATTAGGCATATTTAACATGTACATATTTAGAGTATATAGTTGGTGAGTTTTGACATAAATATAACTTCATACATCCCACCAGACCCCCATAATCAAGCTAATGAACATATCTACTGTCTCTCAAAGTTTTATACCACTTTGTGATTCATTGCTTTTTTGTTAAGTAAGCCAGTCTGTGGTCAAATTTATTATAAAAATTATTACTATTTCTCTCTTTTAGTTTAAAAAACTTAAATTGATAAAAAGGGATTAACTCTTCAGAAGAGTAAAGAATTTAGGAATAGAAAATGTAGGAAATAGCTACTACATCTAAGCTGAAGGAGAAAACCTGGAGAAAGATAAAAGTAAGAGGAATCCCATCTTGATGTGGCTGTGGGCCCACAGAGCACGGAAAACTTATACCAGTGTCCTTATCAGAAAGCATCCATGTGCTGCTGTGAATCTCAACTAGGAGCTGCTTGCTAAAGCAGTAGGGACTGTGCGTGCTGTTGGCTGTTCCTGGAGGATGTGTATCATGGGTCCTACTAGGAGGAACCTTCAGCTTGTTAACTCCCTTGGCGTAGGAAGAACAACCTCTGCATACAGTATCTCTTACTCTTGAGGCCTGACATGGTGAGAGCTGGTGGAAAAGAATGTTGTGGGCTCAAGCCCAAGTCCCATGAAGCTGCAACAATAAAAGGCAGGGCTGGAGATGAAAGCCAGTAAATTAATAATAATATAATCCATCCCCTTGATGGCTCTGCTGTTGAATGCATTTTCTGTACATCTGAAGTTTTGCATAAGAAATTCACTTTCTTCAAATGAAAAGGCATGTAATTCCAGTATTTTTTATAACAGTATTAATTATTCTTCAAGTTTTATCATAGATAACTGAACATACTATTAGATAAAGACTAATTGGAAAGGTTAGCCTCAATAATGGCCAGAAAGAAAATAGTTTCAAATCCAAATACACACATAAACATAACCAGCAGTGAAAATACATATTTTAATCCCTTTTGTAATTAATGGTCATGAAATCATAGATGACAGCTGTGCTTTTCTTCCTATCAATTAGGATCTATTACCCAGGGTATCTCTTCTGTCTCCTTTTTTATTCAGTGATATGAAAAACCCAAAATGACTAAATTTCTAAAAGGTGATTCACTATGCTTA
Source organism: Ctenomys sociabilis (assembly GCA_004027165.1). Taxonomy (NCBI): domain Eukaryota; kingdom Metazoa; phylum Chordata; class Mammalia; order Rodentia; family Ctenomyidae; genus Ctenomys; species Ctenomys sociabilis. The sequence continues at coordinate 143,304 of PVKA01001089.1, read as the reverse complement.
GGACATAGTGAAGGACATAGGAAGCCTAAAGAAGACACCTCTAGCCATAGAAAATATTTCAAGAAAGAAACATTTAGAGAATAACTTCACACCCCACTATACTGGTCTCTAAACCTTGTTGAGAGGTTGAAACTTTGGCTTATTGGATGGAGAAATGGTTTGCCTAGATGCCTTAGGCAAGAGCTGAGGAGCAGGAAACTACTCCCTGAGTTTCCAGTAAGACTTGTTGGGAACCTCCCTGCTGAGAAACCTGAGACTTAATGGAAGGTTTCTGACACTTAGTCTTCCCTATAAAGCCACCCACTGACTGCCACATTATAAGAGTCATGCACCAGAGCCAGAAAGCTAGTTTTTTTTCTTCTAAAGCTTGAGCAAGAAAATTTTGCATGGGATTTTCAGCAAAAGGAGCTTGAAAATCTCTAGCCCTATCTGCAGTTTCATTACAAAGCCTGAAACTGTGATGGCTGGCAAAAGAGAAATGTTTACAGTGTACAGTTCCAATATTACAAAGCAGGACAAAGAAGAGTGACTTTATATCTCAGAAGAAATCAGTTTGTAACTGAGACAGTCTTGTTGGATCTGTAATGATCTCCCTCCTCTCATTTCTGTGATGGTGATTTATGTCTCCTGTTTACCATATCAGTTTAGCTAGAGGCTTACACAGTTTATCCTCTTAAAGAGCCAGTTTTGGGGTTTATTGATATTTCTGTTTTGTTTTTCTTCATCACTCTCCACTCCTTCCTCCCCTTACCTCCCAGTCCCCTTCCCTTATGGAAAAAAATCTACCTCCTTATTTTATATTATCTTATTTTGCTCTTTTATTTATATTTTGGGTTTTTTGAAGACGAGAAGCCATGAAATATTTAAGCTGTGTGTCTCATTTATTTCACTTACTATCATGGCCTTACAGTACATCCATTTTCTAATTGGTTATTGGTTTTTCCTTCTTTCTTTCTGCATAATTGGGTTTAATTTATGCTTTTATTTAAATTCCTTAGAGATAAAAACTTTGGTCACTGATTTGAACCTTTCTTCTTCCAAAGTAGTTATTTAGTTCTCTAATCTTTTCCTACAGCATTGTTTTACTTGCATCCCATAATTTCTGGTTTGTTAGGGTTTTATTTCTGTGTAGTTCTAGTTATTTCCTGACTTCACTTTTGAGTCTTTCCTTTGATTCATCAGTTATATTGAAGTATATTTTATAGTTTCTGGAGATTTGAGGATTTTTCTAGTTATCTATTATTGCCTTTTTATAAATTTTAAAATTGTGTTAAGATACACATTATACAAAATTTATCATAGCCACTTCTAAATATACAATTCAATGGTATTAAATAAATTCATAGTGTTACACAGTTACTGTTGCCCTATTCATCTACTTTCTTGGTTTTGTGAAATTGAAACTGTATACTGATAAACAGTAACTCCCTGTTCCTTCCTCCTCCCATCCCAGTGCCTGGAAACCACTGTTTTCTTTCTGTCTCTGAGATTTTTGATTACTCTGTGTATCACATGTAAGTGGAATCAATGGTATAATTTTGTGATTAGGTTGCCTCACTTAGCATAATAGCCTCAGGACTCATTTGTGTTGTAGCATTTGCCAGAACTTACTTCCTTTTTAAGGCTGAATAAGATTTCATCGTGTATGTATATGCCACAGTTTACATATTCATCTGTACACACATGTTTGGGTTGCTTGCACTTTTTAGCAATTGTGAATAATGCTGCTGTGAATGTGGTATACAAATATTTCTTTGAAATTCTGTGTTCAGTTTTTTTTGGCATATATCAAGAAGTAGAAATTCAGGATCTTAAAATAATTATATATTTCATTTTTTAAGGAATTGCCAAAAAGAAAAAAAAAAAGGAACTGCGTTACAGTTTTGTTCAGGGGGTACCATTACATTCTCAACGTTGTGCACAGGTCCTGATTTCTCTACAATCTTACCACCACTCCTATCTGTTTTATTTTTAAATAATAGCCATTCTAATAGTTATAAAATGGCATCTTCTGTGGTATTGAGTAGCATTTCCCTGATGATTAGTGATGCTAGGCACACTTTCCGATTATTGTTGTCCATTTGTTTATTTACTTTGGGGGAAGTGTCTGTTAAATTCTCTGTTCTTTTTTGAGGGTTTATTTTTTTATTGTGGTTGGGGTGCAGTTCTCTCCTATTTCTCATCAAATATATTGGATTTTCTTTTTACTGTGTTGATAGTGTCTTAAGATTTACAAAATTTTGATGAAGTCCAGTTGCCTTTTTTCTTTTTCTCAACTTTTATTTTTTATTAGTACATGTTTTCAGTACATAATTATTACGTTTCTTCTGGGGAGTTGGTGCATGCACGTAATATATCTTATTTTGGGGCTGGGGAGATGGCTCAGTGGAATAAGTGCTTCCCTGGCAAGCGCAAGGGCCTAAGTTCAGTCCTTGGTTCTACCAAACAAACAAACAAACAAATAATATATCTTTCATAAATACTTGAAATCAATAAATTTTATATATTTATTTGAAAAAAAATAATAATATATCTTATTTTTTCTTTCATCACTCCCCACTTCTTCCTCCCCTTACCTCCCAGGCCCCTTCTCTTATGGAAAAAAAAATCTACCTCCTTATTTTGTATTATCTTTTATTTTGTTCTTTATAGATATTTTGAGTTTTTCAAAGAAGAGAAGCCATGCAATATTTAAGCTCTGTGTTTCATTTATTTCACTTAATATTATGGCCTTACAGTACAACTATTTTCCTATAAGTGCTTCATATTTGTCCTTCTTTATGGCAGAATAGTACTCTGTTGTGTATAAATACTGTATTCTCTTTATCTATTTATTTGTCTAGAGATATATAAGTCACTTTAAAAGTTGAGTTATTATGAGGTATACTGCTGAAAACGTGGGTCACTGTAATATGATGTCTTTAACTTTTTTTTAAGTGAGGAAAGATTTATTTTGCCCCATAATTTTATCTAAAAACAAATAGCAATGAGACAGTTTTAAATCAGTAGGACAGTTTCAATAATTAATACATTTCATATTGTTTTATTAGTGGTTATTTGTTGTATAAGATGCAGACATGATAGTCTATTTACAAACACTATTAGAAGAGATCCCTCTATTCATTGAATTAAGAGAATGTAGCTGTATATCTATCTTAACTATTTTGAATCTACAGATACAAAATTGTCATTCAATTGCATCCCCTTTTTTGTTTAGTTTTGTCATTTAAATATTATAGGCGTATGAATTCAGCAAAATATTCCAAAATAGTCCAGTAGTCCATTATAGTATTGGGTTTTCCGTATGTCTGGCAATGTCAGAAGTTGTTGACTTGAGTCTTTTGCAGCTCAGCATAATGATATGGCTTTAATTCTTATGCTGTTTTTATACTTTTCTGCTGGATGGTTAAGACCAAGGTAAGACAAGACCTATGTAACAAGAATTGTAGCTTTTGTATCTAATTAAGGTCAGTCAAATCCCCTCAGGATTTATTCTGAGACCATGTCCCACAGTTTTTAGATCTCTTGTCTGTGTCAGCCATGTAGATGAGTCACAGTCATTGCTTGACCAATTTGCTTTCTGTGAAAGCCTGAGAGAATGTTTTCTGTCCATGTGACTCTCCTTAGGCACACTCTACATCCTCCATCACTTTCCTCTTTGGCCCTATAATCTCCTTGATCAGAAAATTTGGGACACAACTGAGTTGCATGATGTTACAATAGATGTCTTTAACTCTTAGAAAGATACCTAGGAGGAGAATAGCTGTGCTTAATAGAATTTTTAGTTTTAGTTTTCTGAGAAATTGCCATACTGATTTCCCTAATGGTTGTACTAGTTTACATTCTCACCAACAATGTAAACGTGTTTTTCTCCTATAGCCTCACCAGCATTTATTATTATTTGATGATAGCCATTTTTCTTCTGTAAGATGAAATTTTAGTATTGTTTTAATTACATTTTTCCAATGGCCAGTGATGCTAAACATTTTTTATGTATTTATTGGCCATTTGTATTTCTTTTGAGAAGTGTCCATTTCAGTTGCCCATGTTTTGACTGAGTCTTTTATTTTGAAGAACATATCCTCTAGGATATGGAGTGTCTATTATATTCCATCTTGTTGTAAAGTCTACCTCCTTGTTTTAATACAAGCCCAAGAGCTTACTTTTGATTGGTGTATTATATGATTTATATTGTTTGTATCTTTATTTCCTTTTCTGGGAAGGTACAGGGTCTTGCTATTCAGCTCAGACTCCCAGTGCTGGGAATATAGGTGTGTGCCACCACATTGTTTTAGTGGCTGACACAGTGTGCCCAGGGTTCTGGAACCAGCATGGCAAGTGATACCGATTGAACCTGGGTCCTTGTGCTTGCCAAGTTTCTGTCCTTTCTGTCCTTTTTAATTTTACCAGTATCTTTATGTTTATAGTATCTCCTATAAATAGAATATAAATAGGTGTTTTTAAATTAACCTTATTGTCTCTCTTTTAATTGGAGGATTTAGTCAATGTACATTTAATGCAATTACTAATACATCTAGGTTTAAGTTGTGTTTGTTTTCCCTTGTCTCTTTGTATTTTTTTCTAGTGTTTCTCCTATTGGTCACTCAAATACTTATTCACTTTTAATTATCTTTTTAGTCATAACACTCTTTATTCTTTGAATGACTGATATCACAGTGTAGTGATTTGTTATAATCTATCCTTGATTAGTACCTTTCTTTGTCTTGAATGATGCAAGAAACTTATAATATCTTTAGTCCATTTAGTTCCTCATACACTGTATTCCATGTGTCCAGAGAGGAAACTGGCTGTGTGTTGCAGATCCCTCAAGCCCTTGTGGCAGCCTGAGAGCCATCAGAAACTTGGCTGGTGTGATTTCTACTAGATTCACTTTGCCTGTGGGAAACTTATTCTTGAGCCCATACCTACACTCTGGAAAGGCCCAGAAGACAGCAGGTCTGTTAGTCAGAGTTCACCAATGAAAAGAATTTTTCTTTCTGGAATATTAGTTCATCTAGTCTTCTTTGCTTTTACATACTTCTAATGTCTATAATTGTATAGTTATTTCTCATGTTCTAGTTGTTGCAGTGGGAGTAGTGGCTTATTGCATGTGTGCATGTGTGTACCAGGAATCAAACTTGGGACCTTGCACTTGCCAAGCAGGTGCTTATGTCACTGAGCTCTCTGGCCCAGAAACAACTACATCTTACCTGGTACTTTCTTTTAAAACTTAAAAGTATAAAATAGATAACATGTTCATATCTGTCAAAGAACAAAAATGGAATCAAAAGAAATACTGATATATATTCTTCACTCTGTTTGTACTGATGTGCCCTGTAGTACACTGTGGGAAAGTAGTAAACTCTTACCAACACTTCCAGTGTTCCATTTTGCAAATTCAAGGAAATGCAAATGCACTTTTTTTTCTGAACTAGGGATTGAACTCAGGCCCTTGCACTTGCCAGGCAAGCATTTATTCTACTGAGCTATCTTTCCAGTCACCACAAATTTATTTTTAACCTTCCCATTTTTACTGGATGTGCCTACAAAACAATATATTTATTCAATGCATATTTATCAAATAAATAAAAGAACAAAGACTGTGTGTTCCAGAATGGTACCTGGTAGCCAGTATGACTACCAAGCTTTTGAAAAGTGGGTGATGTACCTTAGACATGGCGGCTACATAAAAAGTATAAAATACTTCTTCAAGCCAGAGGTTTAAAGACAGGGTGAAAAAACAATGCAAAGTATCTTGTTAATACTGTTTATATGGAGTACATGTTGAAATATTTATATCAATAAGAATAATTTCATATATTTTGCTTTTTAAATGTAGCTACAAAAATATAAAACTAGACATTATATTTCTGATGGACAGCATCACTACATAGATGGCTCTGTGTTTTGTTCTTTTTTCTTAATACATCCAGGAAATGTGTTCAATACACTGATTTCCTCTGCCTCTTTTTTCTACCAGGAAGGTATTTCATTTGGGTATTAAACTATAGTTTGTTAAGCCAGATCAGTGTTGGATGTTGATGCACACAGTGCTGCAGTGAAAACCCTGTGTGGGAATATTTCTGAAGTTATATATATACAAGACACATTCCTGGAAGTAAGGTTACTGGATTAAACATATTTGTAATATGCATACATATTGCCAGATTGCTCTCCATGAGGATTATAATATTATAATAACTTGTTGAACTTCTCCCACCCAGATATTTGGGTACTGATTCTTCATGCCCTTGTGAAAGAGTTGACAGACTTGTAGACTTTTGCCATGATATATGAAACACATCATCTCACTATTCTTTAAATTTTTATTGTGAGTAAAGTGGGGGTATATTTCATTTTTAAGTACTAATTAAAATCTGTAATGTATTTGTTTATACATTTGTTTATTTTTTAAAACTGGATCCTTGATCCTCCCCCCCCCTCCGGAACTTCCACTGGAAAGTTTGGCCTTTGTTTATAATATCAATTGCAGATAATTATTTATAGGGTTTTTTTTTAAGGGTTTGGTTTTTTATTTTTTTGTGTTTTGTCAGATTGGGTTTTTGTTTTTTGTTTTTGTTTTTTTTGAGATAGGGTCTTTCTGTGTAGTTCAGGCTTACCTTGAACTCTGTGTAGTCCAAACTGGCCTCAAACTCACTGTAATCCTTCTGCCTTAGCCTTCCAAGTTTTGAGATTATAAGCATGAACCACTACAGTTGACTAGTTTATTTTTCTTTTTAATCTAGCCTATAGTATTTATTTTTCTATGTAAAACTTTTTAACTATAACTTAATCAATTTTTTTCTTAAAGCACTGGATGTTTGAATCATACTTAGCAAAACCTTTTCAGTCTAACATAAGGATATTCATATTTGAATCAAGTACTTTTTCCTTTCAATTAAATATATGTTTATAATATATGGTGTGAGATATAGATCCAAGTTTTTCTTTGTCACCAAAGCTACTGTCTTAGTGTATTTATGCTGCTACTACAGCATGTTAGAAACTAGATAATGTAGAAGATGCAGAGGATTATTGCCTCTACTTCTAGAGGGTTGGAAGTCCAAGGTCAGACACTGGTATTTGTTTTCTGGTTAGGGCTTTCTGGCATTATTCTCACATGGCAGATGAGACAAACACTAGGTATCCTCCCACAGCAGAAGAGCAAAAGGGCTTAATCTTGCCCCCTTCTACCTTTAATTAGGCACTAAGCCACCTATGAAGGCAGAGAAGACTCCTCCTCCTCCTCCTCGGTTTTTTTTTTTTTTTTTTTTTTTTTTTTGGTGGGATTGAATTCAGGCCCCTGTGCTTGTCAGGGAAGGGCTTATTCTACTGAGCCATCTCCCCAGCCCGACTCTTCCTCTTAATACCACCACAATGGGGGTTAAGTTTTATTGTGAATTTTGGAGGGGGCCAATTTAAACCATAGCAGCACCCCACTTCTCCCAATATCATTGTTTTATGTATCATAATTCCCCACAAGGGCAGAAATTTTTATCTACATGTATTTTTCTAGAGCAGTATCTCAAAAACAGTAGGTACAGTATTCAAAAAACATTTATTGAATGAATGAATTAACCATTAATTCAAAATGGTAACTTTGTTATATGCTAATAGTCATTGAGTTGCATTAGCATTAAAAGCAATTGTTTTGCATTAGAAATTAAAGGATGAATTGTCCCATAAAAATATTTATAATTTTGTACAAGGATGTGTTGTAGTCAGGGCTTACCAGAAATAGATTTAATACAGGACATATAATGTATAGGATTATTTTATAATATTTACCCAGAGTCAAAAGCAGAAGAGTGTGGGAGATCTTTCCACACACTATAGACCCAAAGAATCCAGCTAAGGGCTTGGGTCCCGTAGCAATGTCCTGCTTGAGTCCAGCTAAAGATGTACAGCCCATGCCAATGTCCTCCATGAGTCCATCTGAGGCCTAGAGCCCATGACAATGTTTCATGCAAATCTGTACCAAAGTTTTTCACTTGGAAGACCCAAAGGTCAGGGGTGGAACCTTAAAAGTCTGTGCCAGAGGGATAAAAGTTCTGTGGCAGCAGGCTGAGGGATCACACTGGAGCAAGGAAGTGGTACTCAAGGTAAAAGCAGAACTCCTTTGAAAAGAACCTCAGCCATCCTCAATGATAGCAAGGACACAAGCTCCTCCAACAATGAGAACAACTAAGTTCATCTTGGAAAACTAGCATTCCAAGCTTCTCCAGGCAGATTAACAGTGCACCAGCTTCCTCTCCAGTTCTTCTTTTATGCTGTTGGCAATGCTCCTCATATGGGCCTTCCACAGCCAGAACCACGCTGATTCAGTTCAGCTGGGTATTACAAATTGCCCTTTAATCCACCACTAGATGTTACTTTTTTTTTCTTTTATTAAACTCACATTTTTTCTCCAAATGTTATTAGTAAGCTGTTCTGCAAATCTTTAAAAAAATTTAGTGTAATAGAGTATTAAGGTGAGAAGAGACTGAAATGGGGGAAAAGTGAAAAAAAAATCCTTTATCAGTAGAATAATTTCCTGTTTTACACTTACCTAAACCTTTTTACAAAGAATCTTAACCAATATGTGCTAAATGAAAATTCCAAATATAGAGGTAATCCTGGCCATCAATTAGAAATGTGCAATCCTGATATTTATGGATCTTTATGCAATTCTCACAATACATTTCATTGGAAATTTTTGAGGTTTGAATTACAAACATTTCATCTGCTTTTCCCAAGATTACCATATTATGTGATATAGAGATAGAAATTATATTAGTAAAGCCGGGCATAGTGACACATGCCTGTAACCCCAGTACTTGAGAGTCTGAGGCAGGAGGATCATTGTGAGTTCAAGACCAGCCTGGGTTACAAAGTGAACTCAAGGGCAGGACAGCCTCAACTGCAGAGTGAGACCTTGTCTCAAAAAGACAAAAAGAAAAGTTAGATTAGTAGTTAGACTAAGTGCCTGCTTTGGCAAGTGCAGGAACAGGGGTTCCATCTCAGATCCCTCATACCACACAGGCCCAGCCCCTGACTCTTTGCTGATTCAAGAGGGAGTCCCAACCTGGTGGCACACTATGAACCTGAGCTGCATAGTGAGACCCTGTACCAAATATATAAATGAAAAAAAAGGGACTGGGGGCTGGTCAAACAGCTTAGCGATTTGGTCAAATAGCTTAGGGATTAAAGCGCCTACAAGCAGGTGCCGGGGCTGGGACTTCTATCCCCAGGACCTGCTGCACCGGCCCCGCCCCCAGGGAGAGCTGAGATGGTAATTGAGACTGCGTGTGTGGTATGCACCTGTAATTCCAGCTCTTGGGAGGCTGTAAACAAGCAGATCACTATGAATAGTGAGACCCTGAACACCCTGTATACCCTTCCCAGTAAGAAGGAAGGAAGGAAGGAAAGAAGGAAGGAAGGAAGGAAGGAAGGAAGGAAGGAAGGAAGAAAGAAAGAAAGAAAGAAAGAAAGAAAGAAAGAAAGAAAGAAAGAAAGAAAGAAAGAAAGAAAGAAAGAAAAGGAAAGAAAGAAATTAAATTAGTAGTGAGGTGGGAAATGGTGATTTGTTGGCTCATGGGTGTAGTGTTATTTTTAGGAATGAGGTAAACATTCTAAAATTAGATTGTGATAACCCTGTACATTAAAATCATTGAGCTGTATACTTTTAGTAAAAAATACTTTATGTGAATTATATGGTTTAATAAAGCTAGTAAATGGAACGATATTTTCATGTAAGAAAAAAAAACAAGATTATTCACTATCCACAGGCTTACACTAAAAAAAAAGGAGTATCTCTAGGCTGGAAGGAAAAAATGTCAGATAGAAACCCAAGTTTACAGAAAGGAATGGGTAGCACACGGAGTGGTAAAAAATGTATGTAAATATAAGACTGCCTCTTAAATCTCAACTTTTATAAAAATATATTTGACTGTTTAAACCATAAATAACATTGCTTTTTGGAGCACATCAACTGTATAGATGCACCACACAGAACCAATGTGGCATAAAGGGAAGTAAATGGAAAAATGTGGTTGAAAGATTTTTGCATTTTTTGTGTAATATCATCTAATATTAACCCTAAGTGTCTTGTAAAGGTAAGAATGTGTATTATGAGCTGGGGAGATAGCTTAGTGGAATAAGCACTTGCCTGGTAAGTACAAGGATCTGAGTTCAGTCCCTGGTTCTGCCAAAAAACAAATGCATATTGTGACCCTAGAATAACCACTAAAACTGCAACATAGAGTTAATTAAAAGGATTATAGATAAAATGATATACCATTTATATATAAACATTTAACCCAAGAAAAACAAAGGAACCTTTGAGATATAGAAAGGAGACACTCACATATATGGTTTCAATGTACAAACCAAAAGATCTTAAGTACAAGTGGAGAGAGTTAAAAGATTGAGAGGGGCCTGGGAAGATAGCTCAGTGGTCTAAGCGTCTGCCTGGCAAGCTCAGGGACTCAGGTTCAATCTCTGGTACCACATGCTATGTTGTCCCCAGGCTCAGTCATGCCAGCCAGCAAAACCAGGCACATACCTGTAATCTCAGTGCTGGGGAGGCTGAGACAGGGGGATCATTATGAATCCAAGTTGCCTAGTGAGACCCTGTACCAAATAAGTAAGGGCTGACCAGATAGCTCAGAGGATTAAAGCACCTGCTTAGGCAGACACAGGGGTCAGGGATTTGATCCTAGTCCTGCTGTGCAGTGTCAGCCCTGCTCCTGGGGTATGCTGAGACAGTAATTGAGACCGGGTATGGGGCCAGGGCCAGTAATCCCAGCACTTGGGAGGCTGAAAACAAGAGGGTCACTACAAGTCTGATCTGTGTAGTGAGATCCTGTAGACCCTGTACTAAATACAAAATAAATAAATAAATAAATAAAAGTAAATAAAAGATTTTTTTTAATTGAAAAAAATTGAGGGACAGGACATCAGGAAGAGTACAGATGACACTACAGATCCTATAGACGTTAGAAGATTCTGATGGAGGTTTTTGTTTGCTACCTTGATGGAATAGTTTGGACCAGGCTTACTCTCCTGCTTTAAACATCTTTAATAATAAACACTTATTTTTTATGTATTTGGTACAGGGTCTCACTATGCAGCTTGAACTTATAGTGATCCTCCTGTTATTAGCCTCCACAGTGCTGTGATTACAAGTGTATACCACCATGCCAGGTCTTTGTGGCCTATTTAGCATGCCTGGTAGTGGGGTCACTGTGGCATGTGGTTCCAGAGATTGAACCTGGGTCCCTGCATTTGCCTAAGCAGACACTTAACTCACTGAGCTATCTCACTAGTTCTTAAACATCTTTAAAAATGGGGTAAACACACAAAATGTCCTTTTTAGATATCAGACAGCAAGCACTGCTGGACAGTGATTTCTGCAACCTCCCAGGCTTTCTTCCTTTCCCTGAAGTGGTCTCTGGATGGTGGTGGCTTAATTCCTAAGTATTTCATTTTCAGTGGTGCTGTTGTAAAATGCATTGTAATTTTCCTCTCAGTGTGTTTGTTGTCTGTGTAGAGGAATGCTATTGACTTTTGGCTTTTGACTTTGTATCCTACTATGCTACTGAATTTGTGTATCATGGATGGTGGAGGAGATAGATGGGTACAGCAAGAACAATGTGGTCTGACTAAGTTGAGAAAAACATTAGTGGGACAAGGGAGATAGCTCAGTGGTGTAAGCACCTGCCAGACTTAAGCACCTGCCTGGCAAGTGCAAGGTCCCAAGTTAGATCCCCAGTACTGCAAAAAAAATAAACTTAAAAATAAATAAGACATCAGAAACCAGGGAGGTTGATAAGGATGGAAGAGGAGGGCATGTAAGATAAGGACTTCCAGAAATCAGCACAGGCGTTCCTTTTGAATACCTTTCTGAACAAAATGTAGTATCATGGGTAAACACCCAGGGCATTAATTTGAGATCTAAGAAGTCAGTCTTGAGTATTAAGGCCAAGTAGTTATAAAGCTTATTTACAAGTAACTTAACTGGTTCCCAAAGCAAAATCCAGCACTCTATAGGAAGATAAAATCTAACACTTAAAAAACATAAATAATATCTAGTGAGTAATAAAACAGTACTAAGTTAACGTTTCATAAGGAATCAGAAAAATTTGACTCAGTGGGGGTATCAGTCAATAGGAACAGAGCTAGAAATATAAACAATGATGGAATTGCCAAACACAGCTTTAAAGAAATTACATTAAATGTAATAATTTAAAGGAAAACTAAACTTTTTTTTTTTTTTTTTTTTTTGTGGAACCGGGGTTTGAACAGGAAAACTAAACTTAATGAGAGGGAATTTGCGGGTTTTTTAAGATGAAAAAAAAATCTAAAGAACATTCATTGGATAGGCTAAAAACTTAAATCCTGTAGAATAAGACAAGAGGACATAGTGATTGATACTTTCTGAAATAAAAATGCTTCTCAAGTTACAATGGGGTTACATCCTGATAAATCTATCATATGTTGAAAAATACTATAAGTCAAAAATGCATTTAAGGACTGTGGAGATATCTCAGTGGTCTAAGCACCTGTCTGACAAGTGCAAGGACCTGGGTTCAAACCCCAGTACTGCATGCCATGCTGCTGTGCCAGCCCCCAAAACCAGGCAAGGTGGTGCATGCCTATAAAACTAGCACTGGGAATGCTGAGATAGGAGGATCACTAAAAGTCCAAGCTACATAGTAAAACTCTGCACTGAATAAATGAAAAATAAATAAATGTTTAAAAGTGCATTTAATATACCCAGTGTACTGAATATCACAGTTTATAGACAGTACATTATATTCTATCAGTTGCTTACCTTTATGGTCTTGTGTCTGACTTTGAACTTTGGCTGGGTGCTGCCTAGCAACATGAGATGTATTAATTATTGTACCTGTCCTATTAACCTGTTTTGAAACTGTTTTATCTTTTTTCTCATTAAAATGAATGAATAAAATAAAAAAGAAAGAGATCACCACTCATAATACAGATTCCATGAAATGTATATGTGTTCACATCACTATAAAGTTGAAAAATTCTAAGTCAAACCATTATAAGTCAGGAATTATTTAGAAAAGAAAAAAAGACTGAAGAACACAGTTCCAGGGAACTGTGGAATGAAATCGTGGGGTCTAATACATGTAATAAGATATCTCAGAAAGGAAGGGACAAAATATATTTGAAAACATAACGATCAAAACTTAATAGACTTTGGATGAGTTACATCCTAAGACTTTTATAAACAAGAGATAGCTGTGAGCATTCGTTTTTATGGTAGAAAAAAATGTTAAAGGAAGTTCACTGGCAAAAAAAAACTGAAATCAGATGAAGATTGTATCTTTAAAAAATTCATCTTTCCATTTTATCTGAATGGACATCGAGAATATCTACATTACTTTGAGTTGAAGCAGAAATTGTGCTCCTTGTATTATGAGAAAACCTGGGTCAAGATATCTGGGAGCACAGGAGAAGAAAGAAAATTTTATTGATAGTAGCAGACCCAAAGGAGTAATCTCCAAAGCATGTCTGTAATCCCAGCATTGGGGAGGCTGAGACAGGATGATCCCTACAAGTTTGAGCTGTATAGCGAGGTGCTGATTATAGAAAGCTTGCCTTTCTTATAGGGTGGCAAGCAGAAGTTACAAGAACAAGAGAAGCTTTAGTTGAAGGTTATGGTACAGTGGGTATCTTGTGGTGAGCGTAATTGCATGTAGCGAAGTTGTTTTTAGAACATTCACAGAAGTTACAGTTTGACAACAAATCATGCAATTTAGCTAAGTAAGTGGCAGAGAACTGAATGGCTGCAACTTTACGTAATAAAATGACTGCAGTTAGGTCAGAATTTCTGCTTTATTTGAACTTAAGTTGGTGCAGGATTCTGTTTGGCACCTTATAGAATTAAATTTGTCTTTGTTCTCTTTTTCAGTGTTAGTGGCACCTCAGTATGCAAACTATCTTTCCAATTGATTCTTTCTGATATATATTTTTTAAGTAGCGTGTATTTGTTGATTTAGATCAAAGCTCACAACACTGGTTACTTGGCATCATGCTTTTTATTCCATTTATGGAGTTACATGTGAAATGTACAAAAACAAACAGTTCTCCATTCAGCTAAAACCCAAATTTGTCAAGAGACTAAGATATTTCACCTTATAAGGACTTTGTTACCTATGCAATCTGAAATGTTTCACTACAAAGGTGAGACTATTAACAGTTATGTAAGAGTCAGCTACTTTGAGTTTGGCCCGCTCTTTGACACATAACTGTAGAACTTCCCTCACCTAACTTCTCAGTCTTTACAAATTACAAAGTTTAGTGCACATTTTGAACTACCTCAGTATTGAAGGTATGCCATCATGGTAAATGTGCATCATCTGAAAATTCTTCATAGTAGAGGATTTATACTTAGGAACTTTGGAACATCTGTTTATATTTCATAGCCAACATCCTACCAGTATGGCAGCCACAATGTGCATGAACTATGCATATCCTATCTGCTTCCAACTGTTGAAGTATATACTGTTTTGTTTTTTTCTTGTATTTTAGGGAAGGGGCTATAGGGTGTTCAGGGTCTCACTACTAGATCAGACTCATAATGATTCTCCTGTTTACAGCCTCCCAAGTGCTGGGATTACCATACCCAGTTTCAATTGCTGGCTCAGCATGCTCTGGGGGGATGCACCAGTTTGCAGGCATTTTAATCCATTGAACTATTTGGTCGGCCCAGTATATAATGTTTGAATATCATGGATGTCAGTGCTTGATAGCATTACCAAGACTGTTGTGAGCCCCAGTAATGTGAGCCTGAAAGCTCTTTGTTCATAATAGGCCTTAGAGAACTCTTTGAACAACTCTTAAAAGTTGGCCAGAAGTGGTCTATATATCAGACTCTGCAATTGCATTCATGTAGTAGTGGTTATTCATAATCCTCTTCAGTGTATACTATTAAAAGGAAAAAAGTAGGGGCCAGGGAGATGGTTCAGTAGAATAAACACTTGCCTGGCAAGCTCAAGGGCCTGAGTTCAATCCCTGGTTTTGCAAAAAAAAAAAAGAGGAAAGAAAATAGATTTTGTAAAGCAAACTAGGATCCTCATCTACAGACCATCTAGTTACATATTTTAGATCTTCGCACTTGAAGTCCCATCCAATTTGAAGTCCAGAATCTCTGAGTAATTTATAGTTTTATCCACTAAGTTTGGGTTTGGGTTCTTATAGTACTATAACCAATAAACTGAAAGTTACAAGGTACTACCATTACCACCACCATCACCCCCACCATGTGTCTTAATTCAGACTACTCTAACAGAATATTATAATAGAAATATATTTCTCACAGTTATTGAGCCTGGGAAGTCCAAGGGAAGCAGTCAGCCCATTCTTGGCATGGGCCTTTTTTCCTGGTTTCTGGGTGGTGCTTTCTTGCTATATATTTAGATGGCAGAAAGAGGGAGAACTTTTCTGTCTCTTCTAGGGATAGTAGTCCCATCAGGTGAGCTCTACTCTGATGATCTAATCACTTCCTAAAGGCCCCACTTCCCATTGAGACTGAAGATTTTGAAGGAATGTAAACATGCTAAATAGTAGTGGAATAGGAATAGGAAAATCTAATGTAGCTAGGAAAAATAAGAAATATAAAATACTCACTGGTCTATAGCTATGATTATATTCAACAAAAACCAGAAAAACCCCTTCTTTGAAATGAAGCCATTCTGGCAACTTTCTAGGAGAAGCTCTCAAGGCCATTGACCTTTGTGGTTCTTTGCTATGTCCCATTGGATGATCTTCCTTAATCATTTACTTCCAAGTCAGAAGCTAAGGTAAGTATGTCTTTCTTGGGACTGCAGTTTTCTTAGTTCATCTCCTATTATTGAGATTTGGGGGGCTAAAGGAGGACTTTTGCATTTGAATAGGATTTTATAAACCAAGCTTGTGCTTTTTGGTCATACAGGTCATTCAAGCTATTAGATTAGATCTCTGTTTTCATTGAGTTGTCTGTATAGGAAGTTGCAGCTAATGATTTAATATAAGCAGTTTTAAACTTTAATGTAGATCATTATATTAATGTATGCTATTCTCACCTATTCTCTTCCTTTATAACTTAAGGCAGTTGAGATCACCTAAAACCACAGGTTTGGTTTGGGCAGGCCATGCCCTTAGTCTGATATATGCTTCTGCCATTGATTCGCAAAGAAATGAAAAAAGACTTTGGTCACAGTTTGTCAACCATCTCCTACCACTGCTTGACTTTGATTACAGAAGCTATTGATCTTTCTTAAAAAAGATAATAAAAAGCAGTAGTCACAGGCATACCATAAAAAATGTTTCTATTCCTTAACCCTTTTACCTTTGCTGTGTCTATTTTCTGTTCAGCACCCTCCAATGACTGACTTTAAAAGCTTACTGCTAATCTTCTCACACATATTTACTCATGTTATAGTCATGTGTTGCTTAACAATAGGATATTTTCTGAGAAATGCTCTGTTAGGCAATTGTTTCATTGCGCTGACGTCAGAGTATGTGTACACAAACTGAGATGGCATAAGTCAATATGTGGGTTCAATATGCAACCATGTGATATGAACAAAATTATACAAGCCTGCTGCTGGCACAGCACAGTTCACTGCTTTACAGAAAACTTTCTAGTAGTAGGAACATGTTCTAAAATAATGATGAAATGTACAGGATAGCAAATACACACATCAGTAACTTTATTATGTCAACTATTAGGCACTGTGTATAACTGAATGTGATCTACTTTTATCTGGCTGGCAGTACAGTAGATTAGTTTATACCAGAATCTCACAATACATCAATTATGTTTGTGTTACATTGTTATAAGAGTTGAGACATCCTCAGGTGATGTACAGCCATATAAACTGACACAAGCCCTGGATCTTACTATCAATTTTTACAGTTTTCTATCTTGCTGTTTTCATTTCATAATACACTTCAGAGATCTGTCCATGTCAATATGAAGTGCTTTGTTGCAGATGTGTAGTATTATATTTTATGCAGGTAGTATAATGCAGTTGACTATATTGATGGATATTTGGGTTGTTTCTTCTGCTGAGGCAGATATTGCCTCAATGAGTAACTTACATGTATGCCATCTTAAAAAAGTAAACTCTGAGAACCTGGGTGGGCTGAAATGTATCTACATTTATAATTTTGGTAGCTACTGCTACATCATTTTGCAGAGACATTTGAGCTCCTGCCAGCTGCACATGAGAGTGCCTACTTTGTTAGCAGATTATTTTATCAGACTTTGGACTTCTACCAGTCTGACAAAAGGAGAAGTGATGTCAGTGTTGCTTTAACTCACAGATGATAAGTGAGGTAGAGCCATTTGTATTTCTTTACTTGTCAAAAGTGTTTCCTCCCATTTTATTAAGTTGTATTCTTTTAATATCTATTTTTGGGAATTTTTATATTATAGTGACATTATTAAAAGGTCTAAAAAAATCTTTTATGAGTTTAAACAAGCTGTCCAGGCTTGTCACTTCCTTGTGAACTTGCTCCTGGTGAATTTGGGCCATTAGTAAGTTTTGTATTTGTATTTTTAGTTAATTTGATAGAATTAATCTTTTATGGCTTTGAGATATTGACTCATATTTTGGCTTTCCATGTTCAAGATGTGCAGAGTAGAGTGAACATTTCAGGCTGCTTGGTGGCTTGCAAATGGTGCCTGGGAGCTTCATTATCCCTGAAAGAAAAGGGTATCTCCTTATGCCTAAGCTGATTGCATAAACAGTGTGGTTAATAAGGAGCACCTGCTTTTTTCTTAGAAGTCTGATATAGGCCTTGTGCTAGGAAGAAGGTACATACATAGCTAGCTCCTAGTAAAACCTTGGGCACTGAGTTTCTGATGAGCTTCCCTGGCAGACAGCCTTTCACATATATTGTCACAGTTTGTTACTGGAGTAAATAGGTATATGTCCTATGTGGTCCTGTGTGACTGCACTAGGAAAAGACTTTAAAGTATGTGCCTGGTTTCCTCAGAACTGCCTCATTTGCCATTTCCCCTTGTAATCTCCATTGCCATGGGCAAAACATGCTAAGTCTCTTGAGTCCTCACAAATCATCAGAGATATGATTTACAATGGAATCAATATATGTGTTTTTCCTCTTCCTTAAAGTCTTTAAAGGGTAACTGTAAGCAGAAATTTTCCATTTGTTCTTCCTTTTTTTTTTTGGTGGATTGAGGGATTGAACTCAGGCCCTTGCACTTGCCAGGGAAGCGCTTATTCCACTGAGCCATCTCCCTGGCCCAGCCCTCCATTTGTTTTTTACTCTGACTCTTGTAACAATTAATGAGCCTCATATTATAATCACCAAAGTCTGTCATTTAAGTGCTCTGCCTTTTTTTTTGGTAGAACTGGGTATTGGACTCAGGCCCTTGTGCCTGGTGGAGAAGCACTTATTCCACTGAGCCATCTCCCCAGCCCCTAAGTGCTCTTCCTTTCATCTCCCCATGGTGAATGATTTTTTATATAAGTTTTATATATTTCTTAAGCTTTTTCCTCATTATCTCATCTTTTTGTTTCTACAAAAAGATGGGCCTTTTATTTCTTTCCACCTTTTTTTTTTTATTGTATTTTAGGAGAGGGTCTACAGGGTGTTCAGGGTCTTGCTACTAGATGCGACTCATAGGAGTCCACCTGTTTACAGCCTCCTAAGAGCTGAGATCGTAGGCATGAACCACCATGCCTAGGCTCAATTGCTGTCTCAGTATGTCTTGGGGGCAGGATTCAGCAGGCCCAGGGATTGAACCCCCAGTCCCTGGACCTGCTTGCAAGCTCTTTAATCTACTAAGTTATTTGGTCAGCCCTTCTTTCCATCTTCTAATTATTGTTTGTATGTAAGAAAGTGAGTGACTTCTATGTATTACTTGCCTTCACTGTCTTACTAAATTATGTTAATATTTGTAGGAATTTCCCATTTATTTCCTTGAATTTTCAATGTATATTATGTCATTTATTAGTAGTAATTTTTAACCTTTTCTAGTTGCTGTACCTTTTATTTGTGTAAGTTAATTGTATTTTAGGATATTCAGTATGATATCTAGTAATGATAGAAACATAGGTATTTGCTTGTTTTGACACTGTAAGAATGCCTTTAGTATTTGCTCCAGTAAAACTGATGCTAACATTTGCCTGGAAGAGATATATTTTATATTAAGATATTTTGATTATTTTTGTTTTATTAAGTGACACCTACCCCGTTCTTGGTTTTCCATTTTGATTTTGTATCTGTGCTGAGATTTCCCATTTCTTGGTGAGATATAGGCAAATGTTTTGCTTTGCTTTGTTGAGGATAGTTTTCATTGTGGCTTAAAACATTCTTGTCTAGTGATTCCAATATCATCTTAATTTTGGCTTGGACAATTCACTATATTGGCTTTCAGAATGCTAATCTTGTACTGTTACTGAGACATTTTGAATGTAAATTGTGGAGATTCTAGATTCTATTTTTTTTTCTTCAGAGTGCATGGTTTCTCTTGCTTAATAAGCAATTTTTTTGACTGGGCTTCTGAAAACACTGCTTTGTATGTGGCAACTTCATTCTGTTCAGATATTTTGTGTCTAAGATGTGAATTTTAGGCATTACTCAGAGTTGTAGGTAGACAGTTTGGGGATCCCCTCTCTGTGGTGTTCCTATCCAGAATCCTCTACTCTTTCAGAATTTAGTGGCTTTATAGCTGCTTTTTCTTGTTCCCATGGTTAGTAAGTGTTATGTATAGATCTCTGCTGTTGCGGTCACCCCTGTTAAATACTGCAGAAACAGGTGCTTGCTTGTATATTGTTTCCTATCTCTGTTCCCCCAGAAAAGTGTGAACCATCTCCAGGACCTTCAAGGAGTTGCTTTTCATGTGTTGTCTTTTTTGGCCTTCTGCAGGCAACTGGAGTTGGTTATCTTCTAGAATAGTGATGTCATACCTATTGGAGCTTTCACTGATTCAAATAGTTCACTGCAATACACATGCTGTAGGTTCACCACCACTGCTCTAGAATCTTACCAAGACATGCCCAAAGGTGGAAACTCACATTTATCAAGTGCTGTTTTAAATCAAGAATGTTTTTTGGATTTTATCAAATGACATTCTGCATCAGTAGACATGATTGTGTTTTTAACTGTACACCTGTATGATTAGTTGTAATATTACATCTCCTGATTTTGAATCATTCTCATATTCCTGTAATACAAGCCATTTTTTTCATATGAAACACTTCATAATTTGTATGTCACTCTTGTTCAGGGCTTACCTTTACAGTTTTAGAATATGTATTGCTGAAACGAGCAGTCCATTTATCTTTAACAGTCTGCTGATAATTTTTGCATATATTTTAATTAAGATTTTTGGGGCTGGGGAGATAGCTCAGTGGAATAAATGCTTCCCTGGCAAGTGCAAGGGCCTGAGTTCACTCCCTGGTTCTGCCCAAAAAAAAAAAGATTTTTGCACTCATAGTCATAAAAGACATATAGTTTTCTTATTTATGCAATTTTTGTTTTGTTTTAGAATCAATATCGTCATGTTGTTGAAGAAATGTTGAATTTTTCTTTTTTAAGACTTAGATTAGGGCTGGCAAGATAGCTCAGCGGTCTAGAGCGCCTCCCAGGGACCGCGGTTCAAGCCCCAGCACCACATGCCATGCCAGCCCCTCCCCGCAGGGCCGGCTGAGCTCACACCCCACCCCCGCGAAAAAAGAATCCGTGATGTGTAGCGAGACACTGTAATAAATAAAGGAATTTAAAAAAAAAAAATAAGACTTAGATTAGTTTAGCATAGCATGATCTAAACTTTAAAGTTTGGTCTCTCAGGAAACCTCCAGCCTTCCCATCCAGCCCAAGCTCAGGCCCCGCAAGTGTAGGAGTGAACTCCTGTCCTCCCCTGCATTGATTAGATCTCTGCAGATCAAGACCAGGACAGCCCCTAAGTGAGTCCTTCTGCCATATTATTGGGACCCTTTCCGCTCTGCTCTCTCCCTCTCTTGGGAAACCTCTACCTCTCCTATCCAGCCCAAGCCCAGGCCTGGTGAGTATGGGGGTGAGCATCTGTGCTCCCCTGTGCTTCCTGGGCCAGGGGCACAACAGAGGGGCACCACAGGTTCACTGTTGCACCAGAAAGGCACAGCAGGTTCACTTCCAAGGGTTGCAGCAGGCAGGAGATGAACACAACAGCTAGACCCAAGCCACGTGTAACTGGATAAACTCAAACTTAATAGATCTGCAGCTGAATTTCATTAGATGCTAAGGTTTAACTGCACCAAAGCTCTACACCAAAGGTCAGAGGTCAGTGCTATATGAAATGACAAAGAGAAGAAGCAAAATGCAATCTCAGGCCTCGAGTCCACCAAGAACAAGTGCAGCTGAGATGTATGAATTAATAGCATCAAAAGTAAAGAAACAACAGCAGAAAGGTATAGAGGAACTCAGCAGAATTCATTTCTGGAACAAAAAAAGAAATTACTGAATTCATAGCACCTGAAATAAAGAATCAAATACAGAAACATATGCAAGAAACCCAATGTCCACCCAGAACAAGTGCAGAGGACCCTAGCTCAGCTGAAATGTATGAATTAATAGCATCAGAAGTGAATAAGTAAGAGGAGAAAGGTATAGAGGAACTTCAAGCAGAATTAATTTCTGAAATAAAGAAGGAAATCTCTGAATTCATAGCATCTGAAGTAAAGAATCAAATACAGAAACATATGGAGGAACCCCAACCTGAAAAAAACTGCAGTGAAAGAATTAATAGTTGCTTCTAAAGAAGACATTGATTAAAAAAAAAATAGAGGTTAGAAAAATAATTGACTCCTTCAATGAGCAATACAGGAAAGAGATCGCATGAAGCAGAGTTAAAGAGATACAGAGGAACTTAAAATCTCAACCACAAGCCTGCAAAACTGTTTGAGTGAAAGTTAAGACAGTTTCAGATCTTGAAGACACTGGTGCAGCTAGTGAAAAGGTGGCTTTCTTTTTTTATAAGTCTAAACAACAGTAATTTTGACTAGTCTCACCTAGGAAATCCCACTCCTCAGGGTATCATCTGGGATCAGTAGTTGGAGGCACATTCAGCCTTCATAGTCCAGTTTTTTCTTTGTACTTGAATCCTCTGTTTATAGTCTCCTTACTGCCCATTAGAACTCTACCTACTGGGGCCAGGGAGATGGCTCAGTGGAATAAGTGCTTCCCTGGCAAGCACAAGAGCCTGAGTTCAATCCCCAGTTCTACAAAAAAAAAAAAAAAAAAAAAGAACTCCACCTACTGTTTGGTTCAAAATGCTGTGCCACACAGTTTAGATTTTTACTTACAGCAACATCCTACTTCTTGGTTCAGTTTTGATAATTCATATGTGTCTAGGAGTCTGGGCTTTCTTCAGGGAGATTATCTGATTTGTTGGAGTACAATTTTCCAGAGTGCATAACTAATGATCTCTTGGATTTCAGCAGTGTCTAGTATGATTGTACCTTTTTCATTTCTAATTGCATTGATATGTTTTTTTTTTTTTCATTTGGTTGGGTTTGTTTGTTTGCTTTGCCTTGGTTTGACTAGGTGTCTATTTTGTTTCAAAGAAAAGCTCTTTAATTCATTGATACTTTGTATATTTTTAGGCTCCACTTAATTTTCACTCTTTATGACTACTTTCTTTGTACTAGGTTTGTTTTTGTTTTCTTAGTATCTTGAGGTCCATTCAAATGAATAATCTAATGTTATTTATTTGAACTCACTATGTTTTTATAATATGAACATTAACTACAACAATATACCCTCCAAGGACTGCTTTCATTGTGTCCCATAGATTCTGGTATGTTATAGTGCTCTCAGCTTTAATTCTGAGAATTATTTAATTTCTTCCTTGATTTCTTCTGTGATCAAGGTATTGAGAAATTATTATAGTATTTATTATTATTCCAGGTGTTTATAAAATTTCTGGGTTCTTATGTGATTGATTTCTAGTTTCTGTACACTGTGGTTTGATAGTATCTATGGGATGGTTTTGAGTCTTTTGTATTTATTTAAGCAGGCTTTATAGACTAATATGTGACTGACTGCAGAGAAAGTCCCTTTTCTATGGAGAAGAATGTGTGTTCTATTATAGTAGGATAAAGCACCATAGAATATATTAAGTCCATTTGTTTAAAACTATGGTTCAGCTCTCATATTTGTTTTTTGTTTAGTTAATCTCTTTGTGAAAGTGGAATATTGAGTTTTCTCACTATGGTTGTGTTGGTTTTTATTTGATTATGTCCAGTACTGTTTTGTGAAACTGAATATACAACTATTGTGTATATATATATATTTACAATTGTTATCTTTTCCTGTTGAATTGTTGCCTTACCTGTAATGTGGTAATCTTGTTTTCCTCTTCAGTTTTAGTCTCAGTTTCACTTTGTCTGAAGATGAGATTGTTAACTGTGCTTGCTTTCAGGGTCTTGGTACATAGAATATTTTCCTTCATTTGAGTTTTAGTCTGAATTTGTTTTTTATTTAGTTTCTTGAATGCAATAAATCATTGTCTTTTGTTTTTTGATCCAGTCTACCAATCTATATCTTTTTTCCTAGTATTGCTGATATTTTAATAGGAAAAGAACATCAAAAATATATAATAAAGAAAATGAAGACAGCAGAACACACACACACAAAGAAGTCTTAAATATACAACTGAGGACTACCTGTTACTACCAAATCTTTCTTCAGTAAAATTTTTTAACAAAACATGTTCCCACAGAACCTAAGATTTTGTTTGATTCTCTTCCACAGGGATAGAAATTCAAAAGTGATAGGGGAGAAAGTGAAAAACATAATATTGCATGACAATAAACATCAAGTTCATAAAGAACCTCCTTTTAAATGAGAACTTATGGAAGAAAATACCATGAAAATTTTAATCCTATGAGAATTGTTTTTAAGCACTGTCAGTTTGAGCCTTGCTCTTCATGAAGGTACTACAGTTTGTATAGAAAACTATAAATATTTAAGGCTGGTGGGATTAGAACACATATTACATTTAACATTCCATAGGCCTAGAAAACTTTTGAGGGGAGAGGGAAAATAACAGCAAGTTAAATCTTTACTTAAGAATACATAACTATGAAAGCTTCCTGGGTCATAGGATGCTAGAAATGGAACTATACTTTGTGAAAGCATACAACTTAGACATATTTTTTAAAGGAAAAGTATTGAATAGCTGTAGTCTCATCCAAAAAGTATATCTTAAATTAAGGGGAAGAAGTAATTCTAACAATATGAATGAGTCTGGCTCAGAAGGAAACTGAACAACATATCCAAGATCTGTCCATAAAAGTAATGATGGCACATATTTAATATTAAAGAATTAGGCTATAAAAAAGTTCAGTCCAGAATTGATTTTTATTTATTTATTTATTTTTTATGAGCAGAATAGACTTACTGAGGGAAAGAAAGCTCCTGTCCAAAAGAGGGACAGGAGGGGGGGCCCCAGTGAGTAGTTCCCCCTGGAAGCTATCTCTTCCAGGGACTTTTATAGAGGAAAACCATGTGGTGAGGCGGGTCTAAGTTGGGGAACACATGGAAACTTGCTTGGGTGGACAAGAGGTGGGACAAAACTGAGTTCAACCATTGGGATTACAAGCACCAATGTTCAGGTAAAGTTGATTAAATCCAGTACCAAATGGGGAAGCAAGTCACATTGCAAGCGAGCATGAATATGGGACAGAGTCTTTTCCTGTTGGGGGTTGGGCTAGTGACTCAATAGGGCTCTTTCAAGGTGATTGATACCTATTTAGAATATCAATCTCTGATGCCCATCCCTAGGGAAGTATATAGCTATGTTTCCTCTTTTGTCTTGGTCTTGAGGTGTGGCCCATAGGGAGTGTCTGTCTCTTCCAAGTTGCAAAGTCACCTTGTCTGCCATCTTGTCTCCTTGAGGGCTGGCCCTGTCTGACTGCCTAGAATATTTCTAACTCTGCTGCCTACAACATTACCCCCTCCGAAGAAGTAACCCAAACTGCCATGAGGGATTTGGGTGGTGACTGCTCTGGCTTCTTCACGCTGAAAGGGGTCGTAGTTGTTGATTGGCAGTCAGATATATTCTTCAGAGGTTCTACCTAAAGGCCCTCAGTAGAGAACAGGCATTTCCATTGCAGCTTTGAACCTGGGAAGACAAAGCCAGAGAAACAGACATGCATGGGTCAAATAATCACAACAGGATAATTATGAAAAAGACGAGTTAGAACTTTTGTAGGTCCATTAGCAGGTATCTCTTAAATGTGAAGTTTAGACCCTTTTTTTTTTT